>JAURVB010006351.1:32500-75661 GCA_033002965.1 Piper betle | reverse complement strand
GCCGGTTCACGAGTGTGAACCGGATTTGGGGTGTTACAGTTTATCAAGGCATAACACAACATGATTATTATTCACACAGCATCAACGCACCATCATTATACATTACACACGGCTGGTACATGTGTGCGTCGTTCCGTGTTGCTCCTCCGCAGTCCTGACAGTGCTCATCCTTTGTAGTTATCACCTACATAAATATAGAAAACCATCAATAACGAGTGTTACTGGTCCATAAAAAACTAATATTAATCTAACACAGGAGAGCTAACCCTCCTGTCGAATAAAAATCTCAGACTTCCTCAAGAACTCTCACAAGGGCAGTAATGGGAGTCATCGCCCTCATATCTTTCTCTTTCCATAACATTCTCTTTCCTTAGCCATTTAAACTATCCCTTTGAGGAAAATCATTCTCATTCATCTCAACCCTCTGCATCCTCCATATTACTCCTGACCTTGAGTACAAGGGCCAAGTACTCTCAAGCATGCGCCTTCAATACTGTTTTACGCCACAAGTCTGGACATGCACTGCACAGCAGTACCCGTAAACCTCCACACCTCTCCCAGTTTGAGGAACTCAAAGGTGGAGTTGTCAGGATCCCGCAAGAATGGAGTGGACTCTCCCCAATTCCAAACCCGCTATTGACTAGCACGTGCCCACTCGCGTAACACGATCGTCGAATTTCTCTCATTCCATCTCTCATTGAAAATGCAAAATTCACATGTATATATGTCTAGGTAGAGATTTATATAATAGGCACGAAGGTATCGTGAGCTGGATCTGAGTATCAAAAACAAACTCGAGGGCTCTCATCCTCGGGGTTATTAATCCGAAAATAATGTGCGACTAAATGGCCCGCGTGGAGTGGGATACAATGAATCCACCACTCGACACGTCTGCTTACTTACAAAAACAAAGCACGGTGGTGTATAGAGATAAAACGAGAAGCGAGTCCTAATAGACCTGGCAAAAGCTCCAAGCGTGTCCTCATGCCTAGGCGGCGAGCTCCTGCTTCGTCCCTCTACATCAAATCTAAAAGCTAACTCTCGCTAACTGAATGATGCATCAAACTCAGCATGATCAACACACTCACAATGCAAACAACATCCATCAACTAGCCAAGCAACTATCAGTGTAGAAATAAATCTAACTCATCCTATCCATACCAATTTTATTATATTTTCTAAGTTATGTTGTAGTCAGTCAGCATGCTCAGATTTACTTTACTTAATTAGCTCACTAATAGTCATTTACTATCAATCAAATCATGCATATCATCACTTCGATGGTTTTCCCGTAGCTTCCGGCGATCGACGAGGTGGTAGTGGTATGGGGTATTGTTGGCACCGGCTTGATGAACTCGACCCAATGGTGGTGATGGTGAGGATGGTAGTGGCGGCAATGATTGCCGACGGTAGTGACGAGTTCAATTAGGGTGGTCGGTAGCTCTGATCGGACCCATGACCGGCCTCGACAGTGGCACTAGGGAGGGGGGAAATGGTAGGTAGGTCAAGGGAGTGGTCGTCGGCATCACCGCGGCAGCAGCGTGGCCTGGACAGCAGCGAATTGACTAGGGGAATGTCATGCGTTCATGGGGCGATTCCGGCGACGTGGCGGCTAGACAGTGGCCGAAGTTGGTTGGGGTGGCATGACAACGACATGACAAGGAAGGGCGGCGTCGATTGGCAGCAGTGTGACGTCGGCGATGGCGGCGGTGACAAACACAAGCGGCAGTGATGGGGTTTGAGGTGAGGACGCGTCGGGAGGGAGAAGAAACACTCCAGTGGCAAACTCGTAAATAAGTATTGACTCGATTCCTACTCGAGTCAAAATAATAACTAGCTTGTAATAATTCCCAAAAAATCTTGACAAATATGAAAAAATCCTAGTAAATATATTACACACCATAACAATACAATGACATGCTTTATAACTAATAACCCACCCAAACTACCCTATAACGCTTCCTAATGCGTTATTCGACCTAAAATTATTTCTACGATCAAATACATAAAAAAGAAAAATACTGCATACTTTAATATATTCTAATAACTCATTTCTCACCATCTTTTCAATGTTATCATTGTATATTCGGGCACACTTGACCCTCATTGCTCATAACTCACGGCTGGCCTCGACTCAGCACGCGGTTTATGAAACTGACTCAACTCGAGCTGACGGTTGAACCGACTGGTTCGTTGTAGTAAAACTCTGACTCGAGTCATGGGTTTTACACCATTGCTCAGCCTGTTCAATTTTGGTCACAGTTATAATCACATGTGAAACATTGTAGGGTTTCCTCACAACAATCCTACAATAAAACATTGCAAAATTCACAACTATTCACAACGTACATCACACCACAATTTCTATTTCATTTGGCAAGTACATGTGTGTATAGTACATCGCTGCTCCTCCACAATCTCGATAGTGGTTAATTATTTAGATTCTCACCTACATATATAATACAACAACGTCAGTAGAGAGTGTTACTCGTCCAGAAATGACTAATTATCAAATTGGCACAGGAGAGCTGACATTCCTGTTAAATAAAATCATTCATATACTTCTTCATAGAATCTCTCATAAGGGCAATAATTAGGAGTCGTCAGCTTTGACTCGACAACATCCCACTCTGACTTGTCATATGCCTCGGTAAAATTTAAAAACTATCTCTTGCACGAGAAAATCAATTATCCTTCAACCTTCTACATCTTTCGTATCACTCCTAACCCTGAGCACCGAGATCAAGTACTCTCAGCCAGTCGCCTTCAATACCCTTTGAATCCACAAGTCCAGGCATGCACTGTATTGTAGTACCAGTAATCTTCCACACTTCTCCGGGTTTGAGAAACTCAAAGGTGGAGTCTCCAGGATCCTTCGGGAATAGAGCAGCCCGCTCACTAATCTAGAGCTTATTTTAACTAGCACGTGCTCACTCGCGGTTTACATGAGTTGACTTTCCCTTGTGTCACATCTCAATGGAAAACACAGATAAAACTATATGTACATAGGTATGGGTAGGAATTTTAGTATTGTAGGCCTAAATGTAACTTGTGGTGGATCTTGTTTTCAAAATTAGACTCGAGGGATCTCATCCTCAAAGGTTATTTATTTGAAAATTTATATGAATAAATAGACCGTGTAGAGTGGGATACGATAAATCCACCACTTGACATGTCTGCTTACTAGCTAAAATAAATCACGATAGAGTGAAAGAGTCAAACCAGAAGCGAGTCCTAAATGGACCTGGTAGAAGCTCTAATCGTGTCTACGCGCTTAGGCGGCAAGCTCCTACTCTGCACCTACACATCAAAACTAAAAGCTAACACTCACTATGATGCATTCACACATCCTATATCACACTCACATAAACGTACACACATCGATCCATATCAAAATTTTCTAAGCTACGTTGCATTTGATTAACAATTCATACTTAATTTACTTAATTAGTTCATTAGCATTTATTTTTATACAATTCAAACCACACAAATTCATTTTTATTTACAATCAAATATTTTAGCATGTCAATTAATCAAATCCTAGCATGTTGTGCTAATAATCATCAATTTTAATTAATTAGGTTGAAGCTAATAATACCTTGCATTGTTAGTGATCGGCAATGATTAGCGTTTATTGCCCAGTTCGAGACTCAAACTCGGCACCTGGCAGCATCTAAAGTTTGATTGGATTTAGCTGGACGAATTCAGCAAAAAATTGGTGATTTTTAGCGAATTTCAATGAATCCGATTTTCCAACTATTTTTCGATAGTTTCTGGCAATTTTTGGCAGTTTTTTGGCAACTTTTCTAGCGAGGCGTCGGGGTTGTGGATCGGTGTCGGCTCAGCAGACTCGACTTGACTATGGTGGTGTTGAGGGAGGCAGCAGCGGCGATGATCGCTGATGTCAACCATGAGTTGGCCGGGGTTGGTCGGCTTGTCCGATCGGCCCTTATCTGGCCTCGACAGCGGCGCTCGGGGAGAGGGAAGGCTCCCAGGGTTGAAGGGAGTAACAACGGTAGCATGGTGGCATCGAAGCAGAGAGGTCGTTGGTGGATTCGGCATCAAGGTGCGCATCGCTAGGGCGCAGCGTCTAGGTGTCATGGAGGTTGGGCGGCGATCGGAAAGTGGGACAAAGGCTCGGCGATGGCCTGATAGAGGTCGGTGGCGTTGATCGGCGGTGGCGACAAGGTGAGGAAGGGGAAGTATCAGAGGAGGGTTTTGGGTGGTGATTTTGTAAATAAAAGTTGATCCAACCGTGATTCGTATTAAAAAATAATAACTAACTCTTAATAAATTCCAAAAAATCTTTAAAAAATATGAAAAATCTCATAAAATATAATGCACTCTATAACATCAAAATGACATGTTCGATAACTAATAACCCACTCAAAATACTATATAATGCCTCCTAATGCACTTGACCCTCATCATTATATAATGTATGATAGTGACTCGACTTGAACCAAAGTTTGAACCAACTAGTTCGCTAATGTAAAACTCTCATTCGAGTCACTGGTTTTACTCCGGGTCATAGATAGCTCTAGACTAGTGGACGCAGACACGAACACAGACACAGACTAGCACACGCGGGCATGAGTAGCAAACAAACATGTGGACTTGAATACGAGTAAATAGGCATGACGAGCTGTAAAACCCGCTACCCAAGTTAGGGTTTTATAGGAAGAATGGGTCGATTTGATTGTTATTTTTAGCCGAGTCAATTTTAGAACATGCGTACTAAGCAAAAGCCGGTAGTGTGTTATGAGCCATTATGTGTACCCAAATATATAATGATAACATTGGTAAGGCAACAACAGAATTAGTTATCAGAGTATATGAGAGAACGCTCAATTTTTTTTATTTTTAGTAGACCGTAAAATTAAATTTAGGGCATTTTTTTATATTAGGACACATTATTTATATTTTTTGGAGGATTAATAAGCTTAGAGCAGGTCATTCAACTTAGTATTCGAATATTTTATTTTATAATATTTTAATGGTATTTTATTATATTTTATTATGTATTTTTAAAATTTATTTATTATTTTTAGTTCCTGAGTTAATTAATTTTATTTACAAAATTACCGCCGTACTATATTTTTTCATATCGACCTTTCTTCCCTGTTTTCTTTCCCCGCGACCGACCACCCTCACCTCCCCTATTCTAGTGACCACCAAGTCGACGACTCATCGCCACCAGTAGCACTGCCGCCGCCGGCCAGAACCACTGTCAGCCTCCCTTCCGCTCCTTCTCTTTCCCTACCCTGTTCTCGAAGCCGCCCCATCGTGTCGTGTTTGATCGCCGCCATCAACGCTTCGCCTCCGCTAGCCGTTGCCTCCAACCAGTCTCACTGCGACGCTGTCGCCAGCCTTCTCCTTCCCTTTTCCTCTTCTTCCTCCTACTTTCCTTGCCCAACGCCAACTGCCGCCCTACCCTATTTTTGGAGCGCAGCCACCGCGCCTCGTCGTCGCCGTCTCCGCCGGCCAGCTCCTTTCCCAACCAACCCACTTCCCCTCTTCCCTTCCTATCTTTCCCCCCTTGCCTGATTGGCCGCAGGTAGCAATCATCGCCGCTGGCCAATTTCCGGCCAGCCAATCAAATTGGTCATATATAATAATTTGACAACTCATAACAGAAATATATAAAAATTAGATATTGGTGTCATTTTGATATTATTGTGTGTATTATATTTTATGATATTTTTTAATATTTTTTAGATTTTTTTGAATTATTTAAAGTAACTTATTATTTTTTACTCGAGTCGAACACAAGTCAAGTTTTAATTACGAGAATGTCACTGAGTGTTATTTCTTTCCCTCGCCCTTTCTCTCCTGCATCCGCCCTCCTTCCCCACCGCTGCCGTGCCCCCCTGCCTCGCCCTGGGCCCGCCGCGCCCTGCCCTCGCCTGCCCAGCCCAGCCCTCT
The DNA here is from genome assembly GCA_033002965.1 of Piper betle. Classification (NCBI taxonomy): domain Eukaryota; kingdom Viridiplantae; phylum Streptophyta; class Magnoliopsida; order Piperales; family Piperaceae; genus Piper; species Piper betle. Next base: position 69,736 of record JAURVB010006351.1, on the reverse strand, counting down.
CCCGCCGCGCCTCGCCTTGCGCCCGCCGCACCTCGCCTTGCGCCCGCTGCGCCCCGCCTCCCGCCGCCAGCACTGCCGTCGCCGCCCCACCCTGCCGCGCCCCACCCCCTGTGCCTAGAATCGGCCGATTTGGGCCGATTTTGAATCGGTTCGAATCGGCCGATTCACGGACCGATTTGAATGAAAACCGATTCAATGGGTTTTTTGAATCGGTTTTCCTCTGATCCGAGTGGAATCGGCCAATTCCGATTCGGAATCGGTGATTTATACAACCCGGCTTGCACTAGTTGACGGAAAAAGTAATGTTGATTAATGGTTTTTTAATCACAAGTTAATTAATTTTGGGCAAATAAACATGAATATATTACGTATCAAAGGAATTAATAATTAATTGATCTTGCATCAAGAGTAAGTAAGCGGATTTGTTGCCCAAGTGCTACAAGCGATGTGTGTCAATCAGAGAACTAGAGAACTGCTACCAAGAGATTTGATGCAATATTTGTTACACCAAATCCAATTCACAAGAGCAAACATAGAAATGGACTTTTGGCCAAACACAGAAAATTTCATGCATGTAAGTTGAGACACCATCACCTTTTCTTCCAACAAATAAAAAATAAATATGTTTAATTGTCTAAGTGAAGTGCATATAATCACTCTTAGAAGATCATGCTTGTGAGAATAAGCAGTATAATTTGCTACTTTTCTAGATGTTTCCATAATGTTTTATTCAAATTGGTACCTTTGGAAAGTGGGCAAGTTACTGATCAAATAATCCCTACTTTTAGTTCAAACTGGTCAACTATATTAACCATTTATTAAGGATGAATTGTAAGAAAATTGCAGATATAATTTGCTTTCTTGAGAATCACTTAATGCTTTCTTGAATATCACCTGTTCAAGTCCAAGTTTTCTTAATTATTGGGCCAAAACTATAATTTAAAGTAAGAGATTTAGATTTAACTCTGCAGGCTATAGAGTGGGGTCGATTTTAAACTTGCCCAAAATTATTTATATTATTTTTCAATCTAATAAACAATAAAAATGAAATTAATATATTTTATTCTCTTTGTCACTTAAAATTAATAAATATATAATTTATATTTATTTAAAGTTATGATTTAATTATAATAAAAAATAATATATTTTAATAGAGAAGAATTATGTATAGATGAAGTCATCTATAGAGTTTGATTAGGAAAATAATATAGTGGATTTGACTCGAAAAAATTTTAGAGTCAAGTTTTTTTATTTATTCAATGAATTCAAACTACAGGTAAACAACAGGACGAGTGAAATCCCACCATGCCATAATATTATTATGCATATAATCGAGTTTCACATCAACACAACATAGATAATTGTTGGTAGTATTTTTTTTGTGGCATTTGATATGGGTTTTTGTCCTTGTTAGGAGTTAATTAGATTTACTCCCTATACATATCAACTTTTTGGTAGGTAAAGTTCATCCCCTCCTCTTTTTGAATTCCTTTGTATATTATTTATATCAAACAAACATGTAATAGTTGTTTCACATTGGAAAAGCAGGTTGATTCAAAGTTCAACTTGCTTGACCTAAGATTTAAGAAAGAAATAGGTTCCTGTGATTATAAAAAGAAAATATATAAATTACCCATGACTTGACTGGTCATGGTAAAGTTTACGGCATAATTTGTCACTTGTTTATGATTGAATTCATATCACAACTGTGGGGGAGGAAAAACCCTTAGAAAAAACTGTTTGATCATGTGATAGAATTAACTGTTGAATGGCTGATATTGTGATAGATATTATTGTTTTTGTATGTTCTTGGTCTTCTCTTGTTTGTTCAATCTTGATGGTGTAAACCTCATACATTGCAGGTAGAACAATCAGATAATGAAAAAAGTTTGACAAAAAGGTGGACAATCATATAATGAAAAAAGTTTGACAAAAAGTTTGACAAATTCATAAATGCGTTTTGAACGAATGGTCACAAGCCATCATCAAGCTTATTGACACTTGGGAAAGGCTGGGAAAGGTAACTGTTGTTGCCTATGTTGATAAGCATAATTTAATGGCCAAAATATTGTCTTAAAGATTACACCAAGACTAGAGATAAAAAAAGCTGTAATTGAAGAAGAAATTTGGGGAACCTAGTGATTAATTTATATGTACGTTGACAGACATTGGTCTTATGTTTACTTGGTAGGTATATCATGAAATATTAACTTCTAGTCATTATATTTGAAAGCGATCAGGTAAGTAATTAAGAAGACTTTTTAACTAGAACCACGTGATATCTTATCCTCTACTCTTATTAATAAAAAAAATTAAAAATCATTTCCAGATAAAAAAATAATAGATTAACCAATCAAAACATAACAAAAAAAATCAAATTGTTATAACTTATCACTTCACACAATTAAAATCTATCCTTAAAATTAGATTCTATACTGTAAAATATCATGTTATTATACTATATTTCATTATTCAACGAGAATTATTTATAAAATTAGAGTCCATCTCTTATATTAGCTGCATATGATATTCTGCCTATATTTTTTAATGAGCTATACATAGTTTTTTTATTTATTTTTACCTGGATGTTCATTTTATTTTTACTATGGTGTTTATATATTGTAGTTAGGAATTAGCTAGATTTAGTTCGATATGTTCTAAAATAAGATCTAGCTCAAACTCACTAAATTATATATTCATAGGCTTGCATCTGATTGACTCGATTTATTTAAAAATTAACATTTCCTGTGTCGATGGGTACTTTGTATTGATTATATTAAATAAGAATATTGCAAATTAAACATTAATAGTCTTGATACCTATGATGTTTTATTTGATGTCCAAAATATTATGAAACTATACATTTTTATTATTATTTAAATAAAACTATTTTTATAAATTATACAAAAAAGGTAATTTTAAAAAAATAAAAATTAAGCAATTAAGTTCAACTTGAACTCGATCAAGCTCAAAACTAACAAAGCTTTGCTTTCACATGAACTTGAGTTGAAGAAAAAGGATGAGTGTGTATGTGTGTATGTGTGTGTGTCTATATATATATATATATATATATATATTTCAACTAGAGGAGACCATTTTAGAAATAAATATTGGCAGGATAGTCCGCGTAAAAAATGTTGGCTTTTCAAGGTTTACTATTATTATAATAACAATAATATATTTCATTGATTTATTATATTTTTTTAGGTTTTTTCCATTGAGATATATAGTAACACTAGACGATGAAATACTATTTGAAAAAAAAATGAAAAAACAATAATGAAAGAGATGGATAATGATGTTTAATAGGGGTATCAAATTAGGAGATATTGCACTATTTGATACTTAAAAGGAAAAAAATTAAGGTAAACTATACCCCGCATAGCCTATATGAATTACACTTTTAATCTGAATATTTTTTAATGGGTCTACAAAATAACATTTTAATGTATTAAAACTATAGTACATAAGTAGGTGGTTGATAAAATTCTATTTTATTTTACATCATTATTGCTTATTTTTAGATTTTTAAAAAATGCACAAGTTAATAGATATTTTAAAAATAATTTTTATTGTAATTATTTAGATAATTAAGAGGAAAGGGTTAAAAGCATTAAATTGCGTTAAAAATTTATAATTACCTTTATTATTTATTTTTTATTTATCTATGTGGATTTTGAAGAATGAAACTTAATAAATTGCTCTAAACAAAAAGTGGATTTAAAGTGTACAAGCTATAGCACATGTATATTAAATTCTACTTAAAATTGATACATATATAATTTATATTACTTTAAACTATTAATTAATTAAACTAGAAAGGAAAATAATATGTTATCAAGATTTTTTTACTTAGACTCACAAAAATTGAGAGTCAATTATAAAATCTATTAATAGGGGTTCCAAGGAGGGGAGTCAACTCCGAAAATTTTAGAGTAAAAAAGTTTTAAACTATGAACTCAATTATGAGTCATAAAAACATTATTATATTAAACATTTTCAGTTCTATCTTATAAATTTCTTTTATTTATTGTCTTGTGGTTATTTATGTAATCTTATAATTTAGTAAATTATATATATATATATATATATATATATATATATATGCTCGTCAGAGGCCAAACAAAGTGGCGGGGAGATTATTGTAAGGCCCACGGCTTCGCCCCCAAACCACAAATTCATTCACACACACCCTTAAACTACGACCTCTTCGCCGCAGTGCGATTAGAATCCCCTCCTTTATGGAAGACAACATCATTGCCGACGTTCTAAGTTTTAATAATGAAATGATATATAACGCTCGTGAGTTTGGATCCTCCTACAACTTCTATTTTTCTTGTCACAAAGTCTGCAACTAACACCGGTAAAAACCTTGAACTCCATTCATTCCTATACAAACTTATAACCAGTTTCTTTTCTTAGTTGGATGTAAGCCAAGCATGCAAAGGTATTTACAACCCAAACAAAAGGTAAGGCTAAGCACGCCATTTTTGTTAAGATGTATATATATTACTTGAACTTATAAACAAATGTAGAGAAGTTCCTTTCATATGTTAAGAAGAAATTCTTAGCACGAGGGTTGAAAATTCCCACCAGAGTAATGAAGAACATTAAAGTTTGATGAAACAATCTTCTTTTCTTGTACACTTGGTATTCCCCACAAAGAGTGATACATTTGTACGCATGTCACCATCTAAATTGAATCCATGTCTCTTTCTGACCTGACCTAGATCTGATCTCAGAAAACTTTAAAAAGGAGACTGATCAACCAGATGGCCATTAAATAAAAATAGGGACCAGTTAATTGATTGGGGAGGCCATGAAAGACAAGTAGATGCAGTGGATGGCAGGATTACAACCGTAGCCATAGTCCTCCAATATTGTCGAAATGAGCATGACATGCAGGTTCGATGAAGAAGACAAAGAAAGAGACACATCGCATAATAATATATATTGTTCATATATTCATGTTAAAAGAAGACAATTGTAGGAACGTTTCCACTTCATGAGCTGTTTGCCAAAACTAGATTGTTTTTTTTTAAACACTAGATATTTGAATGACGTTAACATTAGCCTAATGTGATGACTTGAGAGTGATCTTGACAATCAACATTGTGTCTCAAATAAAACTAGATTATTTTGTGATACAAATTTATAATTTCAGGTATGGAACTCGTGTTTGTAACTTTTTAAGGCCCGTTTGATTAGCATGAAATAAATGTAAATGACATTAAATTTTTAAATGATCAACTTTACTAAATTACTAAATGTTAGTATATATGTACTATTTTTTAAAAAAATAGTACATTTTTATTATAATTTGTATTTAAATTAACCATAATTATCTCAATGTGGTTAGTCTCCTGTGTGCTTTCTTATATACAAAAAAGATTCCCCCTTCTTATCTCTTGAGAAAAGAAAAAGAGGGAAAATTAATTGCATAAGGGTGACCTACTTGAAAGTAATCATACTTATTTTATATTTTAACTTTAATAAAATCATACTTAATTTGGATAAAAATAATCTAGTTAATATTACTTCATATATAAAATATATTTAATGTTTCTACTTTTAGTAAAGTTGACTAATCTAAAACTTTCACGTTGTTTACAATACTTACTAAATAGATAACAAATCAGCCTTTTCTACAGGTTTAGTTTGACTTTGCCATTTGTTGAGTCGGTTTTGCTTTGACTTTGCCTTAATTTGCCCAGATTCATTTCTTAATTATATAAATTTGTGAAACCTCTTTTATAATATTAATTCTTGTAATTAAATATTTAAATACATCATTTACATGAAATACAAGTGAAAAATATTCTTCTAAATTGCATATTGTATCAAATTGGATCACTATTAGTTGTATATAAGACATGAGTGGCCGATTTTATAGGTATCTTTAAATGGCTCAAAGAGTAATAATCTAGGAGAGGGACTTCGCAAAGCAAATGACCACTCGAGAACGAAAACTCACGAGTCACAAGATTGGAGTGAAAGCTACATAAATAGTACAAGAAAAAGAGTTTTAACTATGGTGTTGGTTTAGTTTGATACTGAATTACAATGGCGATTCAATTTTGTAACCGAAACTGAACCAATTACTCCTAAAATTATTGATCCGAACTGAATTACAATTTTTGATTAATTTGTCTCGGTAATCAGATAACCGAGTTGTATAGTAAATTATAAAATCAAATTTTGTTTAAATAATTAATCAAAATTATAACATTATTTTAGTGAATATAATCATTTAAAATAATTCTAAATGTATATATCATATTAAACAAATAAAAAATCATCATAAAAATATTATAACTACATGATAATTAATATAAATTATAAATTTTATAATTTTTAAAAAGTTTGATTATTTTGGTTAATTTGATTTAGTTTGGTTTCAAACTGAAATATCAATATACATTTAGGATTTGGCTACAACCCTACTAAAAATTGAACTGAATTAATTTGGAACTGAATTGATAATTCGGTTTATTTTTTTATTGTCATTGAATTATGTTGAGCCCTTCTTTAAAGTTTAAACTAATTCCTGTGATAATATTTATAATTTTATATAGCTGCGTGGTGTCATTGAAAAGCTCGAGTTTAATTTGATGACTCGTATTTTGTTGCACGTGGTACCCGTCTATCGAGTGAAAGAAAGATTCAATCCAATATGTTAGATTTTATAAGTTAGAACAACAAGAGTTTTAGTAAATAATTTGTAATTATAACTATATTGCTCATAAAAATCAAACACATTGAATTTGTTGATGTTGATATATCGTTTATAGCTAAATTGACTTGTCTTGTTCGTGTCTAAGTATTGTACACTTCCATTGGACTTGAGGCTCATAATTCATATTTAATTTAATACTATTAAATTTAGAGTATACATATTATTGATTTTCTTTGGCCCAAAAATTGGTTAGAAGTGGATGACTTGTAATTCTCTCGCAATAAAAAGGAATGCATGATTTAACTAGAACTTGAACAAATAGTTTATACTATAGTTGCAAAAATTGGAATCTAGAGTCTAAATCGGTTTCCAAGGGAGTCACTAAATCGGATCGAATAGGTTTAAATCGGTCAGAAATCGATTCAGTTGAATCGGTCCAAATCGATCCTATACAAAAATTTCAATTTAGTCAAAATTGGTGGGATATTAATTATATAACATGTAATTCTATTTATCATTTTTATGTTGCGATGTGTATTATATTTTATGATATTTTTCATATTTTTTGGATTTTTTTTTAAATTATTTAGAGTTAGTTATTATTTTTGACTCGAGTTGAAGTTGAGTCAACTTTTAATTACAAGAATGCTACCTGCTATTTTTTCCCCCATCCCCCCTTCTCTCTCCCCGATGCTGCCCATCCTTCACCTCCGCCGATCGCCATTGCCACCCCCTCCCAATCTGCCCCGCCCCGCCTCCCCCCCCGCCCAGCCCCTCCCCACCCTCCCCCCACCCCTCCCCTTACCCCGACCCGCCCTGCTACCCTCGCCTGCCCCATCGCCCCCAACCTCGCCCCGTCACCCCCACCCCCCTGCCCCCCACCGCCGCCCTGTCGCCCCATCACCTATCGCCCTGTCTTTGCCCTCGCCCTCGCCACCCTATCGCCCTCTCCCCTCGCCGCCACCCTATTGCCCTAGTCCTACCCTTGCCGCTCACCCTCGCCCCCCATCCTCCCCCACCACCATTGCCCTCCCAGCCCCCTGGTCGCCCGTCATCACCTTCACCACCTCCCCATTGCTATCCAGAATCAGTTGGAATCGGCTTCGAATTGGCTGATTTATGAACCGATTTAAGCCGAAGACCAATTTACCTAATCTTTTGACACGGATTGCCTCCGATCCGATTTTTGCAACCCAAGTTTATACTCTCCAACATCGTTAATTCTATCTATTTTATTGTATTTTAATTATTTCTCTTCCTTATTATTATTATTATGTTAAATTGCCCCTACTTTCATTACACAATTTGATCATACAATTAGACCTGAAAAAACCCAAACATGCATTGTTTGGTAGATATATATAATGCGCATGCACTAAACTATAAGAAGCATGAATGATAGACATATGCACCAATTCTTGCAGCATTGTTCTCTTTGTTTAATAACTTGATTGATGCAAATTTTCTGAATTAATACTCTAAACAACATTTGATTGCCAGTCAATTCCATCGATTTTATCACAATTAATTATAAGTTTATCTTGTGGCGTCTAATTGGTACATAGATCATAATTAATATCTACATTTTGTCACAGGCTGCTTCCAACTTCCCTGATTTGAACCGTCATCGCACCTTTTACCCATACTCTCAATCATAGAACTTTTAAGACTCCTTTTTATTTTAAAATCTTTACGGTCAATAATTTTTCTAGTAAAACTCCATGAATAACTCCTTTCCCATATTTTATTTGTGACTCCCTAAATTTTCTTTTAAGTCTTTCTCTAAAATTTTTTTGTTTAGTTAAATTAATAATTTAAACTAGAAATAAATCAAATATTTATAAATTTTAAATGTTAAAGTAATGTCTCATAAATTGATATATCTTTTTTTTGTTAAAAATTAAAAATTTATTATAAATAACTTGAAGTCGATTGAATCAACTTTGTTCCATTGTTATTCAAAATATTGCAACCTTGGTTTCAAGGAGTCTAAAAAAATGTATATGTAACATAAAAAATCCATTGAAAAAAGCCATTATTGTGTTCAAAAGTGAAAAAAAAACACTCAAACTTAGAATTCAAAGAACGAGGGAGGGAAATACTTTGATTGTGGCCAGGTTGTTTCAAGCTTACAAAACTCTCGTTGTCTACCAGTGGAAACGTACATAATAATAAAAGTAATTGGGTACACGCAGCAGCCTCTCAATTCTCAAGTGGGTCGACTTGACTTCACAGCGATCTGCTCTGCAACTTGATGTCCGGCCATGGCCACTTTGATTGCACCTTCACTCATCTTCGACGGATTGGGGTCCAAGAGGGCCACCTTTGGTCGCATCTTGTAAAGGCCACATCAATCCGTCGACATAAACAAAGAATAAAAAATCAACCACTAATTCTTTACGGTTGCTCAGAATTGTAAATAGTACTTTATAACCATAGAGAATATTTCCTGGTGGCGCCGCCCTTAAATTTCCACTAATTAATATATAATTATATTTAGTTTAAATATAAAATAATTTATTTAAATTATTTTGTATATAAAACATATTAAATATATCTACTTTTAAAAAATTGAATATTTTAAAATTATCATATCATTTCTACTATTTTCATGCTAACTAAACAGACCCCAATAAATTACAAGATTTAGGTGTTGAATATAACTAAATCATTTAGACTCAAATTTTTCAAAAGAAGAAGAAAAAATAGGTTTGGAGATGAATAACAGTTTTACCATGTATAGGCACATTGGTCAGTTGATTAGTAGACTAACAAAATCTATTTCTACTATATAAACCAGAAATTGCCTGGCATGAATTGTGTGGATGAATATTCATATATATCAGTTCATACAGGATCTATTCATGCATCCTTGAAATCAGTATCATTTTTCCAAACGGGACAAAATGATTATTCAAGTATCCTCACAATCTATAATCTATAAAAAGATTAACAAGAACAACTCATCATATTGATGTTTTCTTATGAACAATCCCATGAACAAATATATTTTAGGAAGAACAAGTACAACTTCATCTTCTCCACATGCTAATAGTTTTTTGACTTTTACAAATAATCTGGAGGAAGCAACTGAGAAGGTGGTAAATACTGGACGTTGGGTTGACTCACCACTCTACTGTACCGCATGCACGAGTAAAAGGGAGTCGCCCCAGCATTCAATCCATCTACTCCAAAAAGCTAACACAGTCACAGCCACAGTGACGACGATAGGATTGGAATATCTTAATTGAATCATTGAGACAAAAAGCGACCCTCCTTCGTAGTCCCACCATCGAACCTCGCTGGAAGTCTCCTATCCCAACTTCCCCACCTCATATATGCCTTCTTCATATCCCCACAATCCCATCCCCATTTCAAACTCCCTCCTCTTCTTTCTTCTTTGTTATCAACAAATTTTATCATTTATTATTATCTACAGATTACTGTTGTTGGCCATGGTGACCATAGACGAATCATCTGCCCTCGAGCTCATCAGTGAGCACCTACTGGGCGATTTCGCCTCTATTGAGGCCTTCCTCGACGAGCTCGCCCCGAAGCTCGCCTCCATCGAGGCTCATCCCGCTCCATCGTCCCACGGCTCCCACACGACCACCAGCTCCGACAATAGCAGTATAAAGACGGAGGCCACAAGCTCGAGTTCGGAACGGTTTCATGTTAATGAACCTGTTTCTTATTCGAAGTCTCGCAATTGCAGGCGCCCCTCGTTAAAGATCGCAGTACCTCCGGCCGGGAGTTCGATGCAGGCGAAGGTGGCCGCTGAGAGGGTGCACTACCGAGGAGTGAGGCAGAGGCCGTGGGGTAAGTTTGCGGCGGAGATTCGGGACCCCGGGAGGAAGGGGTCCAGGGTGTGGCTCGGCACGTACGACACTGCGGAGGAGGCGGCGAGGGCCTACGACCGCGCCGCCTTCGAAATGCGCGGCCGCAAGGCCATCCTCAACTTCCCCCTCGACGCCGGCAAGTCCCATCCTATCCCGAACAACGGTCGGAAGAGGCGACGAGATAGGGACTCGTCGGCGGTGGCAGAGACGGAGGAGAAGAAGGTGAAGGTGGAGGAGGAGGAGGGCGTGCCGTTAGCTTCGCCGTTAACACCGTCGTTATGGGAAGGGTTGGAACAGGGCGGGATTTTTGGGGTCCCACCTCTCTCGCCGTTATCTCCCGGCCCACCGTTAGTTAGAGGCCAGCTTGTGGCCACCTGACTACAAGTTGGGTGTAACTGATTCTGTCGTGTACATATATAGAAGAATTATACGTAGTATTCAATTATTATGAGCCTACTGTAGCTTGTGTTAATTACGTGTGAATGTCGCCAATATTCTCATGCTTAAGCTAGGGTGTCTAGCACTAAATATAGATGGTAAGAATATATGTATTGTATTGAAATTGATATATATACATATATTATCAAGTGGTTGATATAAATATGATGCCTAGGGAAGGACAATTGCATATATTATGAAGTGGTTATGTATGACAAGGGGGCACTAGAATATGCCACAGGTAGTGAGTACTTATATGGTTCCAAGTCATATTTAACTATGTCATATGAGTTTTTTAAATGATTTTTTTAAAAAAATCATATAAAATGAAAATTATTTTGTCACCATTATTTTACTTTTTATTCGAATGATACTTATCCCAACGCCAGCTGTCTTGTATGGATAAGTGATGCAAATATTATTGTGGATGCATGTGCATCAAACATAACTAGCCAAAAAATCATTTTCGCAGCCGGTTTAATAAATGCAATGTAAGGAGGACTGTTTTTGTTAATATTTAAACTTGTTTTTTTATCTTTTAAAATCAACTTTACTTTGCTACCTTTTAGGTGCATTTGATAGTATAGGTCTTTTATTTGCTTTTATTTGGTGTTCTGCATTTTTTTGGCTTAAGTTCTGTTTAACCAATTGCAGGATTATAATTTTATAGATTATCTATGTTAGCTCGAAAAAAAAACTAGCGTATATAATAAACATATTAGCCAAGTGCATGCATTATCCAGCAATGACATGTATATTCTTTCTAGGACGATAAAACATTATTCTTGTTTTATTCTTTCATGTTCTGTTTGTATATGAAACATTTCTACAATTTTAACTATATGGTTCCTTTACCCAAAAAAAAAGAGTATTTGTCAGGGCTAACCAAGGGGTGTAAAATGTTAGAGCTTCTTTGTTAGAAGGTAACCATTCCTTTATGGGCTGAGCTCAAATTGGGCTTACAGTGTGGAAGCAAATGCATCTCTAGGAAGCTAATTGGGCTCTGCTCTCAACCCCATCCAAGAAGCTTGTTGGGTCTTGTTTACAATTGATAGTACTTGTAGTTATGACAATGAAACTAGTTTAAGTAATGGCGATGATAACAGAATTAATCAATGCGATGCCAAGTCTTTGGTTGGTAGCATGCTGAATTCTCAGACAAATAATGGTTCAGCGCTAGGGTTAATGAATATTTGTATTTGAATCAGACACAGATTAGACATAAACTATAATATTTGTATTTAATTTGGATATAAGCATAAACATTCAAATGGCCATATTTGATTCATATCCGATCAACACTATCCTAACTTTCATATTTGGCATCCTCAGATAAATCCATTAACGGATTACTAAGCTCCCTTAAGTGCCTTAAAGAAAAAGGCAGGATAAACCTAGGTATGCGGATTTTCTTAACCAGACAAAAGTCCTTGTAGAAGGTTGAAAGAGGACATATGGAAAAATGCTCTTCTAATGCTAACTCCAATGTAACTAAGGTCTTTTGGATCTAATAAGTTTTTACAAGTCTCTATTACTCTAAAAACTAGTTCGAGAAAAAAACTTGCCAAAACATATACGTACAAATCATTGACCTTCTCCAAAACTGATGTGGGATTAACATTATAATTATCCTCCTCGCACATCAAACCACCAAAATTATCTCCCCTCACACATATCAGGTGCATATATTATAAAGAGGTTCCAAGAGACCCAAATTCAAAGCGTCTCTCTCGTATATATTAGACTTTCATGTTATAGTGAGGTTTCAGAAGACTCAAATTTGGGCTATGTAGTCAAGTTACCGTGAAGACCACGTACACATGTTAAAGTGAGGTTTTGAGAGACCCAAATTCAAATCATCTATCTCACACACATGTTGGACCCATATGTTACAGCGAAGTTTTAGGAGGCTCAAATTCAGGCTATTTGGCCGGGTTATCGTGAATCCTTTAAATATGAGGCTACCCAAATTACCTTTTCCTCACATATGGCAGAACTGGCTTGTTACAGTGAGGTTTAAGGAGATTCTAATTTGGGTTACTACGTGGCTAACCTTAGGCTCTACCACTATTTGTTGGGAGCCAATTTGGTTTCACTAAGCTTTTTATGAGTCTTTGTTACTCTAAAAGCTACTTCGAGAAGCAAAATTTTTTAAAGTTTATTACAAGTTATTAGTCTCTTTTAAAATTGATGTGAGATTAACCCAACAGTAAGTTTATAAACTAGTTAAACATGACTTTAAGGAGAATAATTTGCACAAGATTCTAATATGTTTAGAATAGAATGAACTATTAATGCATTCAAATAAGTAAAAAAATTTGTTAATTGTTTAATTATCCTTGCCTATTCCTTAAGGTAATAACGAGCCTTGTTCAACTTAATCCCACATTCTACACTTCATGGGATAAGATTCGACATATTATTGGAGATGTATTTATTCATTTTCAACTTAGTTAACTAACTATTGAATGGATGACTTAGGCTTATTATATTATGAATTGGCTCGTTATGGTTGATATCAAAACCAACCTGAAACCGTATTGATTAGTGTGTTGGACTAGGATGTCGGTTATGCTACTAGACACGAGCCAAATGTAAAAAATTTAAGGACAAAATTTTCCAAAATGGATGGATTGAGATAACCTTCAACTTAGCTTCACATCGAATACCTTCTAGATTAAGATCCCCTATATTATTGGAGATGTGTTTATTTATCTTAAACTTTGTTAACTAATTGTTGATGGATGTATTAGGCCCATCACGTGGCACTTAAAACGGGACATATTTCCTGCTTATTGTTTTACTTTTATGATACTTACTCACTTAGAAATGAATAATTTATTATCATTTGAAAATAAAACAATGAGAAAAAAATAGAAGAGAGAGGGACACAATTTATTTTTACGTGAGGCCCTCAAAATAAATAAATTAACATTAAGGCAATTTCTACATTAACTCTTCAAATTTGCTTTACACTTTACTTTTTGTCACTCTTCACATCACTTCATCGTTTTCTTCTGAAATAAATCATTGTATACATCCTCATATTTTAGGAGTTGTATATACATGTGCCGCAACTCATGCAGCTTATATAAGCTACACTTTTATTTTGAGAAATTTAATGGATTTCGCTATTCACAAATTATATAGATAAATAAAAAATAAATAATGAGGGTAATTATTAAATTTTAATACAATCTAGCGTTTCTAACCATTTCAACTTAATTATCAAAGTAATTACAATAAAAATTAATTTTAAAATATCTATTAATTTGTGCATTTTTAAAAAAATTAAAAGCAAGTAATAATGATGTTAAAAAACAAAATTTTATCCATTTCCTATTTATTCACCTTATTTTTAATATATATAATACTATTTTGTGGCACCCACTAAAAAGGTTCAAATTAAACGTGTAGCTCATATAAGGCATATAGGGTATAGCTCCCATAAATTTTTTCCATATTTTAGAGAAAAATATATACTTTGTGTAAAACTCGTGACCCGAGTCAGGGTTTTATAATATGAACCAATTAGTTCGATCATTAATTTCAATCAAGTCAATTTCAAAACACGTGTACCGAGCCGAGGTCGGTCTTATATTATGAACCATGAGAGTCATGTGTGCCTAAGTATACGATGATAACGTTAGTAAGATAGCAGCAAAACGAGTTATCTGAATATATGAGACTACGCCAAATTTTTCTTAATTTATTTTAATTAAATCGTAGAATTATTTTTAGGCCGAATAACGTATTAGGACACGTTACGGGTAATTTGGGTGGGTTATTAGTTATAGAGTATGTCATTGATGTGTATTATATTTTATGGTTTTATTACGAGTTAGTATTATTTTTTATTCGAGTCGGAGTCAAGTCGAGTCAAGTTTTAATTACGAGACGACCATTCATTTTTCTTAGACAACAATTCATTTTTCTTAACAACCATTCATTTTTCTAAACGACCATTTGTTTTCTCACCCTGACATCCATATATTCCGCAGTTCTATCATTCAGCCACCATCATCCTTCTCACTCAACTTCTTCTTCTTTTCTTCCATCTTCCCCACAATCCTCACTCAAGCCGGCCACAACTTTGTCACTGTCGTCGTGCGACTAACGATTAGGTACAAAGTTTTTAATTATTTAAATTTATAATTATTAGCACAACATGCTAGAAATGATTAATTGTTGTGATAAATGTCTAATTGTGAATGAAATGATGATTTGTTTGATAGTTAGTGATCTAATTAAGTAAATTAAGTTTGAACATGCTAATTCACTGCAACATAACTTAGAAAAAAGTAATAAAATTGGGATGAATAGGATGAGATATTTTTACGTTGATGATTGTTTGACTATTGTTAGATAATGATTGTATTGTGTGTGTGATATTCATGATGAGAGCATGCTAATTGACTGCAACATAACTTAGGAAAACGTAATAAAATTGGGATGAATAGGCTGAAATATTTTTACATTAATGATTGTTTGATTGATGTTAGATGATGATTGCATTGTATGTGTGATATTCATGATGAGTTTGGTGCATCATTTAGTTAGTAGGCGTTAGCTTCTAGATTTGATGTGTAGATATGGTGTAACACCCCAAATCTGGTTCACACTCGTGAACCGAACCGGCATGTTACCGGCCCCGGTTAGGTCGGCTAACCCGAACCTAACTCATACGGATCCAATCTCGGCGTCTTAAGATGTAAGATACGACTTGTCATGCATGGATAAATTCACAAAACCCTAACATGATACTACATGAATGACATGCAAATTAAATTTCACACCATCACAATTACGAGCAAAATCGATGAAAATTCTGAAGTAAAACTAACAGGGTCTCCCCTAAAAGTGCAATTATGGGCCCACCCTGTCAAAATAATATATATACAAATATGTCGGCATGCATTAACAATCACACAAAATCTAACATCTATATGAATTCATTCTGAAGCTCGGGTCTCAACCCACTACGCTTCCGCTGCTCAACTCTGATCATATTTTGCATTCTATTATCTTGTCTTAGCATTTCATTCACATCATATCATCATGCTCAAACATTTACTCATGTCATTCACAATATAATAACATAATAATACAAAATTAAACATTCAGAAATCTAACATGTGTGTGTGTACAAGACCTCATTGCTCCTCCGTCCAAGCTGGCTCCTCCAACTCGTGATTATTACCTACATATAGTATAAAAACACGTCAGTAACAAGTGTTACTGGTCCGGAAAATAAAATAACTATAACAAGCTGGCTATGAGAGCAAACTCTCATATGAAAGAAAATCATATACTTCCTCAAGAACACTCTGAAGGGCACTACTGAGGAGCCACTGGGCTGCAGACCCGGTAGCATCCCGAACTTACTGCTGCTGGTACTGTGCCGCTCTCGGCACTTCTTTTTCAGTACTTCTCGTGAAACTTTATCCTAAGCCCTCTCCTTACCTCCATATTTCTCCTGGCCTTGAGCACGAAGGCCGAGTACTCTCAGGCAGTCGCCTTTAGTACCCTTTGAACCACAAGTCCGGACATGCGCTGTACTAAACAGTACCCGTAAACCTCCACATTCTCCGGGTGTGAGGAACTCAAATGCGGAGTTATCATGATCCCTCGGGAATGGAACTGTAAAACCCACGATTCGAGTTAGGGTTTTATATTCAGAACCGGTCGGGTCGACCGTTATTTTTTCGAGTTGAGTCAGTTTCAGGACACGTGTACCGAGCCGACGCCGGTCGCGTGTATGAGCTATGAGGGTCATGCGTACCCAAGTATATGATGATAACGTCATGAACACAGCAGAACAGAATGAGTTATCAGAATATATAAGAGTATGCTAGTGATTTTTTTTATTTTTATATATAGTGGATCGTAGAATTAGTTTTAGGCCGTTTACCGCGTTAGGACGCGTTACGGGCATTTTTGGTGGGTTAATATTTCTAGAGCATATCATTATAATGTTTTGGTGTTTATTTGATTTTACGGGATTTTTCCCGATTTTTATGGATTTTTTTTTAGGATTTAATACGAGTTAGTTATTATACTTGACTCGAGCCGGAGACGAGTCAAGTCTTAATTACAAGTTTGCCACCCAACCACTTCTTCTCCACCCCCGACCCTTCTTCCCCAAAACCTTGCCGCGCCGCCCCTGTTCGCGCGCCACCGCCGCCACGGCCGACGCCGCCTGGCCGTCGGACGACGCCGCCCAGCCTGGCCACGGCGTCGCCCTGCCGCCCCGACCAGGTCCGGCCCAAATCGGGCCGCCGTGACGCCGGATTCGCCGTGCGTAGCGCCGCGGTTGGTTTCGGTCGCGTTGCCGATTTCGCCGCCGGCGACCGTCGCCGCCGTGATCGGGTAGTCGCCTCGACACCCTCGACCCCTCAGCTGCCTTCCCCGACTGGAACGGAGGCCGTCGCCACCGTGGGCGGCCGGATCTAGCCACCCATTGCACCGCGGCTCTGTTTTGCCGTTTTCCGGCGAGCCGCCGCCTCCATTGGCCACGCTGATGTCATAGATGAGTCGGGCTCGCCGAGCCGGTTCCAATGGTACCCTATATGACCCCTATCCAGCTAGTAGACGCCGTCGGCGATTGTCGCCGGAAAACCACCGGAAGTCGCCGGAAAACCGCCGGAAGCTGCCGGAAAACCGCCGGAAAATCGGAATTTCTGGAATTCGCCGGAATTCACCGGATCTTCCGCGGGGCTCACCCAGTGGAGCCCGATCGAGCTTCGGACGCCGATGAGCGCCGAATTTGAGCTCCGAGACGCGCGACGGAACCCTAGCCGTCGCCGATTGCCGACGACGTGAGGTATAATTACCTCCGATTGATTTATTTAAAATTGATGATAATTGTTAGCATAGCATGCTAGGGTTAATTAATTATCATGATTAATGTCTTGACCATGAATAAAGTAAAGATGTACATGATGAGATTATTAGTGAATGAAGTGATCTAATGAGATGAATTGTGTATGAACATGTTAATCTAGTACGATGCAACTTAGAAGAACAGAATAAGATATGGTATGAGTAGTTGAGTTAGGATTATTTATTCTTATAATTATTTGATGGTTATTTTGATGATGATTCTGTGTTTAATTGTGTTGAGTTTGATGCATCATTTAGTTAGCGGGCGTTAGTATTTAGTTTTGATGTGTAGGTACGGAATAGGAGCTCGCCGCCTAGGCGCGATGACACGCTTGGAGCTTCTACCAGGTCCGTTTAGGACTCGTCTTGTTTTACTCTTTTCTATTGTATGTTTGTTTTAATGCCTGCAGGACGGGTTAAGTGGCGTTTTATCGGATCCCACTTAACTCGGGCCATTTAACCGAACATTTTCCGGATTAATAACCCCTCGAGGATGAGATCCCTCGAGGATGATTTCGAAAACAAGATCCACCACAAGTTGCCTTCGGGCCTATTATATGAATCCCTTCCCAGGCCTATATATATATAGTTTTATCGAGTTTTCAGTGAGACGAGAGATGGAGAAACCGACTGCACGTACCATGCAGAGGATGCCGTGACAGTCAAAGCGGGCTCTGGATTAGTGCCAGCGGACTGTTCCATTCCCGAGGGATCCTGACAACTCCGCGTTTGAGTTCCTCACACCCGGAGGACGTGGAGGTTTACGGGTACTGTTTAGTACAGCGCATGTCCGGACTTGTGGTTCAAAGGGTACTAAAGGCGACTGCCTGAGAGTACTCGGCCTTCGTGCTCAAGGCCAGGAGAGATATGGAGGTTCGGAGAGGGCTTAGGATAAAGTTTCACGAGAAGTACTGAAAAAGAAGTGCTGAGAGTAGCACAGTACCAGCAGCAGAGCAGTAAGTTCGGGATGCTACCGGGTCTGCAGCCCAGTGGCTCCTCAGTAGTGCCCTTCAGAGTGTTCACGTGGAGTATGATGTTTGCTTTGATATGAGAGTTTGCTCTCATAGCCAGTTTGTTATAGTTATTTTATTTTCCGGACCAGTAACGCTTGTTACTGACGTTTTTCTTATATATATGTAGGTGATAAGCACGAGACGGATGGGCCGGCCAGGACGGAGGAGCAATGAGGTCTTCTGCACACACACATGTTAGATTTTTGAATGTTTAATATTGTGTTGTTATATTATTATATTATGAATGACATGTTCAAATGCATGAGACATGATAGAATGTGAACACGACTAGAGATGCGCAGTGGAATCGTGGTGGGTTGAAACCCCAGCTTCAGAATGAATTCATGAGATGTTAGATTTTATGTGAATGAAATCATGGATGCATGTGTATATATTTATATATATATATATATATATATATATATATTATTTTGACAGGGTGGGCCCATAATTGCACTTTTAGGGGAGACCCTGTATGTTTTATTTCAGAATTTTTGATCATAATTATGATGGTGTGAAATTTAATTTGCATGTCATTCGTGTAGTACCATGTTAGGATTTTGCGCATTTATTCATTCATGATAGATCGTATCTTCATCTTAAGACGCCGAGATTGGATCCGCATGAGTAGGTTTGGGTTAGCGGACCTAACCGGGGCCAGTAACATGCCGGTTCGGTTCACGAGAGTGAACCGGATTTGGGGTGTTACAGCTACCTCTCAGCACTTCTATTTCAGTACTGGTCTCGTGACTACTGTTATCCTAAGCCCTCTCCTTACCTCTATAATTCTCCTTGGCCTTGAGCACGAAGGCCGAGTACTCTCAGACAGTCGCCTTTAGTACCCTTTGAACCACAAGTCCGGACATGCGATGTACTAAACAGTACCCGTAAACCTCCACGTTTCTCCGGGTGTGAGGAACTCAAACGCTGGAGTTGTTAGGATCCCTCGGGAATGGAACAGTCCGCTCACTAATCCAGAGCCCGCTTTGACTGTCACGGCATCCTCTGCATGGTACGTGCAGTCGGTTTCTCCATCTCTCGTCTCACTGAAAACTCGATAAAACTATATATATAGGCCTGGGAAGGGATTTATATAATAGGCCCGAAGGCAACTTGTGGTGGATCTTGTTTTCGAAATCATCCTCGAGGGATCTCATCCTCGAGGGGTTATTAATCCGGAAAATATTCGATTAAATGGCCCGAGTTAAGTGGGATCCAATAAAACGCCACTTAACCCGTCCTGCAAGTAATAAAATAAACATACAATAGAAGAGCGTAAAACAGAGACGAGTCCTAAACGGACCTGGTAGAAGCTCCAAGCGTGTCATCGCGCCTAGGCGGCGAGCTCCTATTCCGTACCTACACATCAAAACTAAATACTAACGCCCGCTAACTAAATGATGCATCAACTCAACACAATTAAACACAAAATAATCAATCATCAAATAACCATAAATATGAAAATAACTCTAACTCATCCTATTTAGGACAATTTTATTGTATTTTTCCTAAGTTACATCATACACAATTATCATGCTCAATTTACTTACTTCATTAAACCACTTAACCTCCATAAACTATCAATCACATCATGTAACTTATCACTTTATTTGTAATTAAGCATTAATCACATCAATAATTAGTCCTAGCATGCTGTGCTAACAATAATCAATTTTAAATAAATCAATCGGAGGTAATTATACCTCACATCGTCGGCAATCGGCGACGGCTAGGGTTCCGTCGCGCGTCTCGGAGCTCAAATTTGGCGCTCATCGGCGTCCGAAGCTCGATCGGGCTCCACTGGGTGAGCCCCGCGGAAGATCCGGTGAATTCTAACGAATCCCAGAAATTCCGATTTTCCGGCGGTTTTCCGGCAGCGGCTTGCGGTTTTCCGGCGACTTCCGGTGGTTTTCCGGCAACAATCGCCGGCGGCGTCTACTGGTCGGAAAGGGGTCGTGTTGGGTACCCTCGGAACCGGCTCGGCGACCCCGACTCATCTACGAGGTCGACGCGGCCAACGGAGGTGGTGGCTCGCCGGAAAACGGCAAAAACAGGGCGGCGGCGCATTGGGTCGCTAAATCCGGCCGGCCAGGGCGGCGATGCCCTCCGTTCCGGTCGGGGAAGGTTGCTGGAAGGCTGAGGGTGCTGAGGCGAGTGACCGATCGCGGCGGCGCTGGTCGCCGGCGGCGGAATCAGTGACAGAAGCGCAACGCGGGCGCGGCGTCGCGGCGTGGCTTCCTCGCGTCGCGGCGGTCCGACGGGGGCCGGACCTGGTCGGGGCAGCACGGCAACGGCGTCGCCGAGCTGGGCGGCGTCGGTCGACGGCCGGGCGGCGCCGACAGCGGCGGCGGTGGCGCGCGAACAGGGGCGGCGCGGCACGAGGGTTTGGGCGTGGGGGAGAAAAGGTCGGGGTTGTGTGTGGTGGCAAACTCGTAAATATTATTTGACTCGTCTCCGGCTCGAGTCAAGTATAATAACTAAGTCGTATTAAATCCAAAAAAATTCATAAAAATCGGGAAAAATCCCGTAAAATCAAACAACACCACAATATTATAATGATATGCTCTATGACTAACAACCCACCCAGACTGCCCGAACGCGTCCTAACGCGGTAAATGGCCTAATACTAATTCTACGATCCACTATATATAAAAATAAAAATAAAAATGACTGGCATACTCTCATATATCTGATAACTCATTCTGTTCTGCTGTGTTCATGACGTTATCATCATATACTTGGGTACGCATGACCCTCATAGCTCATACACGCGACTGGCATCGGCTCGGTACACGTGTCCTGAAACTGACTCAACTCGAAAAAATAACGGTCGACCCGACCGGTTCTGAATATAAAACCCTAACTCGAATCTTGGGTTTTACATATGGAGTAGGAGCTCACCGCCTAGGCACTAGGAGACGAACGATTGGAGCTTCTACCAGGTCCGTTAGGACTTGCTTGTGGTTTTATCTCTATACTCTATCGTGTATTGTTTTCATAGGTAAGCGGACGTGTTGAGTAGTTGATTTATTGTATCCCACTCAACGCGGGTCATTTAATCGATTGATCTTCCGGATTAATAACTCTCGAGGATGAGAACCATCGAGTATGTTTTTAAAAACAAGATCCACCACAAGTTGCCTTCGGGGCCTATTATATAAATCCTTTCTGAGGCCTATATATAATTTTATCGAGTTTTCAGTGAGACGAGAGATGGGAAATTCGACGACGGTGAGTCGAAGCGGGCTCTGGATTAGTGAACAGGTTGTTCCAATCAAAGGGGCTCTGGATTAGTGACCGGCTGCTCCATTCTTGAGGGATCCTGACAACTCCACCTTTGAGTTCCTCTCAAGGGATCCTGACAACTCTACCTTGACTTCCTCCCGAGGGATCCTGACAACTCAACCTTTGAGTTCCTCAAACCCGGAGAAGTGTGGAGGTTTACAGGTACTACTTTGCAGCGCATGTCTAGACTTGTGGTTCAAAGGGTACTAAAGGCGACTACTTGAGAGTACTCGGTCTTCATGCCAGGAGAATTATAAAGGTAAGGAGAGGGTTTAGGATATACTAGTAGTCTTGAGGGACCGGCAAATGAAATAAGAAAATAAAATCAATGAGAAAATAAAATCAGCAGCAGTAGAACAATCAGTTCAGGATGCTACCGGGTCTGTAGCCCATTGGCCCCTCAGTAGGCGCCCTTCAAAGAGTTTATGAGAAGTATCTAAATGTTTTCTTTCATATAAGAGTTTGCTCTCATAGCCAATTTGATATTAGTTATATTTAGTAACACTCGATACTGACGTATTTTTATAATATATGTAGGTGATGATAATGAGGAGGATGAGCTAGCCTAGACAGAGGAGCAGTGACATCTCTTGCATACTGCATACTCACACGTTAGACGATAGAATGTTAATATTTTATTTATTTTGTCTTTATATTAAGAATAATGTGATTTGTCTTTATATTAAGAATGATGTGATGTTAAGGTATGACAATTGAATTCATATGATTGAAAAGTAATTAGAATATACAGATGGGTCAAGACCGAACATTTAAAATGAATTATAAAATAGATTAGAATTTTGTGTGAATATCAATATGTGATATAATATATATATATATATATCTATATATATATATTATCAACTTTATCATTTTTATTGATTTTTATCGTCATTATTTTTAGTATGAATTGGTTGTCATGTCATTCGTGTAGTACATGTTAGGTTTATTTTTGTGCATTTTATCCATACATGGCGATCGACATCTTCCATCTCGATACGTCGAGAGTAAATCCCAGTTGGGTTTGGGTTAAATAGACATTCTGATTTAGTTTTCTAACATGAACCGGATTTTGGGTGTTACACTTTATATTTTTCCTTTCTCCATAAAAATGAATGTTTTTAAGTAATCAAGTAAGTTAAAAAGAATTTATTGTATGCACTCTTAAATTTCTTATATTATTCCTAAAATTTGAGTGCCTGCCTTAAAAGGTCTAATTTTTATCATATAAGGATTTTCCCCCAAATTTTAAGTAATTTTTGGATAATATAATAATCCATAGCACATACTTTTTGATAATAATCCTAGCTTCATAATTTTAAATATTGTACCGGTCACCATACATGATTTTCAAGCAGAATGCGGTATGCATGGTTTACCAGGTTCAATTGGGTTAAACTGTATTTGGGACATTATAATGGATTTAATATTTAATTATAATTTTCTTACCTTAAAAATATTTTATAAGTACCTTCCTTTATTTCTCAAGTAATATCTTGTTAGAATATCATATATAATAAATATCAAAATTTTGACATCTGATCATGTAGAGATAAAAAAACCCAAAATTCATTATTTTCATTAGCATAAGAGATTATGATAAAACATGAACATGCCAACATGATCAAATATCTACGCAAGCTAAACATTCTTATCTAATGTGAATCATGGATAGTAGAGGCCATCAAGCATCTCATTATACAATCTAAGCAAACCAAAAAAAAGACGACCACAACGACTCAAGTAGATCTCCTTACTAACGTCCCAAAAATCCATGGCAATACACTTACAAGAACAAACTCCACAATCCAATCATTCATTTTATAATTTAAATAGCAAAATATGAACAAAATTCATAGAGCCATCATTTACCCTTTACACAATAAACCGTTTATGTAACACCCCGTTTCGGCTCACCCGTGAACCGACCCGGAAATGTCACCGGCAACCAAACCGTTCGCTAATCTACTGGGTCCGGTTAAGCCGACCCGGATCTGCCTCGGTGTCTCAAGATGGAGATGCAAACATGAAATGCATGGATGGGATGCGTGGGTTCTAACGTAGTCCTACATGCATGCTATGATGTAGAAGCAAAGACAAGACAAAATAATAAATGAGAAACCAAAAGAAAATATATACTATTATATAAAAATACGGTAACACATAATAATCTACCCTGACATTCAACCATTATCTCATTCGTTTTTACATGAGCCGAGTCTGAACTCCAAGGCTCCCTACTCATTCATATTTATCCATTCATTTCATATCAAGCAATTTATCTAAACAAACACATCAAAATTATCAATCACGTGGTAATAACACACCGTCATTATAGATTACACGCGCAGGTACATGTGTGCGCGGTTCCGTGCTGCTCCTCCGCAGTCCCGACAGCTTTCATCCCTCACATTTCTCACCTACATATATATAGAAAAAAACCGTCAGTAACGAGTGTTACCGGCCCGGAAAATAACTAATATCAATCTGGCACAGGAGAGCAAACTCTCCTGTTGAATGAAAACCATATACTTCCTCAAGAACTCTCATCAGGGCACATACGGGAGCCGTCGCCCTCGGGTCGACAACGTCTGTAAAACCCGTGACTCGAGTCAGGGTTTTATGTTACCGAACCAGTCGGTTCGACCGTTGGTTCGAGTCGAGTCAGTTTCATGAACCGCGTGCTGAGTCGAGGCCAGCCGTGAGTTATGAGCGATGAGAGTCAGGTGTACCGGAATATATGATGATAACGTCGAAGAGATGGTGAGAGATGAGTTATCAAAATATATGAAAGTATGCAGTATTTTTTTCTTTATATGTTTGATCGTAGAAATAGTTTTAGGCCGAATAATGCATTAGGACGCGTTGGATTATATTCAGGTGGGTTAGTAGTTATAGAGCATACCATTTGGATGTTGTTGTGTTTGTTTTATTTTATGGAATTTTTCCATATTTTTTCTAGATTTTTTTAGAATTTATTACGAACTAGTTATTATTTTGATCGAACTAGTTATTATTTTTTCTAGGTTTGCCAGAAAATCGCCGACAGTCGCCTCCGGAAACCTGTCGGAACCGCCGGAAAATTGGATTCGTGGAAATTCGCCGGATCATCAGCCGAACGCACCCGGTCCAATCTGATCGAACTTCGGACGCTGCTAGGTGCCGAATTCGAGTTTCGAGCCGCGAAACGGAAACCTAGTCATCGCCGATTTTCGACGACGCGAGGTATAATTTATTTTAATTTAATTATTTAAAAATGTTAATTATTAGAATTGCATGGCAGGATTTGTGTGTGTGTTATAATAATATATATAAATGTAGATTTGATTAAGGATAAAATATGGAATTTGTTTGATTGAGTGGTGTTAAAAATGGAAGCTAAGAAACTAATTAGGGTAACTAGGTAATGATCATGATCTAATGCAAACTAGCCTAAGTAGACTTGCTAGAATTGATATAGGTTGATGTGTGTTGATTGATGCGTGATTGTGTGTGCATGCTATAGGATGTGTGATTCATCATGCGGGCGTTAGTTTTTAGCTTGATGGTGTAGGTACGGTGTAGGAGCTCGCCGCCTAGGCGCGTGGACCCGTTTGGAGCTTCTACCAGGTCCGTTTAGGACTCGTTCTCTGATTTACGCTACTCTATTGTTTATTTGATTTATCATGTGCAGGACGAGTTAAGTGGCGTTTTATCGGATCCCACTTAACTCGGGTCATTTAGCCAACGGTTCTTTTTCGGATTAATAACCCTCGAGGATGAGATCCCTCGAGTTTGTTTTCGAACTTCAGATCCAGCTCAAGTTGCCTTCGGGCCAATTGTATAAATCCCAACCCAGACCTTTATATATGTATAGTTTTCGCGTTTTCAGTGAGAGATTGAATGAGGGAAATCCGACTACCGTGCTACGCGAGCGGGCACGTGTGTGTCGATAGTGGGATCTGGAATGGTGTGCGGGCCGTTTCATTCCCGAGGGATCCCGACAACTCCACCTTTGAGTTCCTCAAACCCGGAGAAGTGTGGAGGTTCATGGATACTGCATTGCAGCGCATGTCTAGACTTGTTGTTTCAAAGGGTACTGAAGGCGACTGCCTGAGAGTTCTCGGCCTTCGTGCTCAAGGCCAGGAGTAATATGGAAGGTGCAGAGGGCGGAAAGGAATGAGATTTGATGCGAGAAGCAATAGAGAAATGGCCGAGGCATGAGAATGTGAAAGATAGGGGGACGCTGTCGACCCGAGGGCGACGGCTCCAGTATGTGCCCTGATGAGAGTTCTTGAGGAAGTATATGGTTTTCATTCAACAGGAGAGTTTGCTCTCCTGTGCCAGATTGATATTAGTTATTTTCCGGGCCGGTAACACTCGTTACTGACGGTTTTTCTATATATATGTAGGTGAAAAATGCGAGGGATGAAAGCTATCGGGACTGTGGAGGAGCAGCACGGAACCGCTCACACATGTACCTGCCGCGTGTAATCTATAATGACGGTGTGTTATTGCTACGTAAATGATAATTTTGATGTATTTGTTTAGATAAATTGCTTGATATGAAATGAATGGATAAATAGGAATGAGTAGTGAGTTTGGAGTTCAGGCTCGGTTCAATTGAAACGAAAGAGAAAATGATGAATGCTACGGTAGATTATCATGTTTTATCGTATTTTGATAAAATATTTATATACCCTTATTATGGATAATTTTTAATTAAAATTTTCTTGCTGTTGCATGGTTTTGTTTTGCTTGCACATCATAGCATGCATGTAGGACTACGTTAGAACCCATGCATCCCATCCATGCATTTCATGTTTGCATCTCCATCTTGAGACACCAAGGGCAGATCCGGGTCGGCTTAACCGAACCCAGTAGATTAGCGAACGGTTCGGTCGCCGGTGACATTTCCGGGTCGGTTCACGGGTGAGCCGAAACGGGTGTTACAGCGTCCCCCTATCTTTCACATTCTCATGCCTCGGCCATTTCTCTATTGCTTCTCGCGTCAAATCTCATTCCTTTCCGCCCTCTGCACCTTCCATATTACTCCTGGCCTTGAGCACGAAGGCCGAGTACTCTCAGGCAGTCGCCTTCAGTACCCTTTGAAACCACAAGTCTAGACATGCGCTGCAATGCAGTACCCGTGAACCTCCACACTTCTCCGGGTTTGAGGAACTCAAAGGTGGAGTTGTCAGGATCCCTCGGGAATGAAACGGCCCGCACACCATTCCAGAGCCCACTATCGACACACACGTGCCCGCTCGCGTAGCACGGTAGTCGGATTTCCCTCATTCAATCTCTCACTGAAAATGCGAAAACTATACATATATATAGGTCTGGGTTGGGATTTATACAATAGGCCCGAAGGCAACGTGAGCTGGATCTGAAGTTCGAAAACAAACTCGAGGGATCTCATCCTCGAGGGTTATTAATCCGAAAAAGAACTGTTGGCTAAATGGCCCGAGTTAAGTGGGATCCGATAAAACGCCACTTAACTCGTCCTGCACATGATAAATCAAATACACAATAGAATAGCGTAAAATCAGAGAACGAGTCCTAAACGGACCTGGTAGAAGCTCCAAACGGGTCCACGCGCCTAGGCGGCGAGCTCCTACACCGTACCTACACAATCAAGCTAAAAACTAACGCCCGCATGATGAATCACACATCCTATAGCATGCACACACAATCAACACAATCACGCATCAACCATCACACATCAACCTATATCAATTCTAGCAATCAATTCTAGCAAGTCTACTTAGGCTAGGTTGCATTAGATCATGATCATTACCTAGTTACCCTAATTAGTTTCTTAGTCTCCATTTTTAACACCACTCAATCAAACAAATTTCATATTTTATCCTTAATCAAATCTACATTTATATATATTATTATAACACACAATTCACCAATCCTAGCATGCAATTCTAATAATCAATACTTTCAAATAATTAAGTTAAAATGAATTATACCTCGCGTCGTCGAAAATCGGCGACGGCTAGGGTTTCCGTTTCGCGGCTCGAAACTCGAATTCGGCACCTAGCGGCGTCCGAAGTCCGATCAGATTGGACCGGGTGCGTTCGGCGGATGATCCGGCAAATTTCCCAAGAATCCAATTTTTCCGGCGGTTCCGGCGGTTTTCCGGCGAGTGTCGGCGGTTTTCGGCGGATTCCGACGGTTTTCCGGCGATGATTCGGGACGGGGCAATCAGGGGGTCTATCGGCACCAGCTCGACGAGCTTGGTCCGATGGTGGTGTCAAACAGGGTAATCGAGGCGGCGATGGCCGTCGACGGCGGCGTCGAAAACGGGCGGCGGCGGCGGTGTGCTCCGATCGGGGCTCCGGCCGGCCTCGACGGCGGTCGGGATGGTGGGGGAAACGTCGGCGACGGCGAGGGGTGGTCGTCGGGGTCACAGCGGCGGCGGCGCGGCCCGGACGGCGGCGGAATCCGGCTCGGAGTGGCGACGGCCGAGGCGGTTTCGTGGGGCGATTCCGGCGTCGTGGCGGCGAGACGGTGGCCGGGGTTGGTCGGGGCGGCACGGCGACGGCACGGCGGGGCGGGGCGGCGTTGATCGGCGGCAGCGCGGCGTCGACAGCGGCGGCGGCGGCAGCACACAATGACGGCGGCGCGGCTAGGGTTTGGACGGGGAAGATGTCGGGAGGGAGAAAAATATCCTCAATGGCAGACTCGTAATTTAGTATTGACTCGATTCCGACTCGAGTCAAAATAATAACTAGTTCGTAATAAATTCTAAAAAAATCTAGAAAAATATGGAAAAATTCCATAAAATAAAACAAACACAACAACATCCAAATGGCATGCTCTATAACTAATAACCCACCCGAATATAATCCAACGCGTCCTAATGCGTTATTCGGCCTAAAACTATTTCTACGATCAAACATATAAAAGAAAAAAATACTGCATACTTTCATATATTCTGATAACTCATCTCTCACCATCTCCTCGACGTTATCATCATATATTCCGGTACACCTGACTCTCATCGCTCATAACTCACGGCTGGCCTCGACTCAGCACGCGGTTCATGAAACTGACTCGACTCGAACCAACGGTTGAACCGTCTGGTTCGGTAACGTAAAACTCTGACTCGAGTCACGGGTTTTACAGTTTAGGCATATTCTTAAATGGCAGATTAAACAATAAAAAAATTCATCATCTGTACATCAAACCATCAACATCATCACATTAAACCATCGACCAAGATTAAAAAAATACCAAAAAATTTCACTCGATGGAGGAGAAAGAGATGAACGATGGACGTGCTAGGAGCAGGGATCAAGATGATCGTGTGGTAATAGGCATGCGCTGGCTGCAAAAGGAGGTGGCGATGGTGACTTGAGAGGCGATGACAACCATATAAAGCCGACAGGGATTTTAACTCAGGGAAGACAATAGTATCGGCAACATGGCAATGGTGTTAGCAGCAAGATGATGGCGCTGGCTAGACGACGCCGGTGGCAGGTGGACGATGGCGCCGGCAAAATAATGCTAATGGCTAGTGGATGCCGAAAGGAGGTGGGCACCGATGAGGATTGAAGGTGCCGGTTTCTTAAAAAATCCGGGGAAACATACCGAGTTCTAGGGAACCCGATATGTTTCCCGGTATCGGACCAGACAACTGGCCGATACATGGTATACCAGGTTCAACCATACGGTCTAGTTTTCAAAACTATGAGTAACTTAGTAAGTAGTTCTTCGTTGCTCCTGTTGTCAGAGGTTGTGGCTGATGACCAGATTTGGCTATGTGGCAAGACCTTTTTTAATTCGACTAAATACTTTTTTAAGCATAATTAATGATAAAAATATAATTTAATAATGTCATAACCGTGAAAACACATAGTTAATCATTTTTTATGACGTGGTGGAAAAGTGGGAGTACCAATATCTAGAGTAAAGATGTGGTAATTTTAAGTGGGAAGACATCTTTTATAATGGCTCGACCTAAATACTCTTTTCAACTTATTTATAAACAAGATCTTACCTAAATAAATATTAAATGTAAACTAAGTTGAAGGATCTTATAATCAACTCACCTTGAAAAATTTCATCTCCGAAATTCTCATATTTAGCTCATTAATAGCCCTAACTTAAGACCTTCTTCGATATGTGACAAATAGCTTAGTTAATGTCCGTAGTCGAGTCCAAACCTATTACTCAATAATTCATCAATAGAATCAAGAGCCAACAGGTTTGTGTGAGCTGTACACGTTCCTTATAACTAATTTTGATTAAATGAGGAAGGGGCTCTCGTGTATAGAGATGCCTTACAGTCTATGAAGTGACCATAGAAACGATGGAAACTTCTATATTATCTAGTACAGAAGCTTTTATACTATTTATAATAACTCGGCCCAAAACTCTTATAAATCTATTCATAACCAAACTAATTTAATGGATTTCACGTTGAGAGTGACAAAAATAGAAGATCTACTCGGGTAAACCCGTGTCAAAAACTTTGGTTCAATTCAACCAATCTGGCTCTTAATTGCCCAAAACCTCTATAAAACCTCTCAACTCCACTCAGAAATGCCGGCCTCGTCTGCTCTACGAACACTACCCACGCCGCCGCCGCCGCCGCCGCCGCCCTTCTCTTTTGTACACCTCCGAAGTTTCTTAACGGCGGTCGATGATGATGAAATTGTAAGGCTTGTTTCTCAAAAGCATTCGCAGTGGCCGCCCAAGGTCTTTCGCCTTCGCCGGGCTTGAGAGACGGTGCTGTTTCCTTCTTTCCTTGGATGTTTGAGACCGCCACCACCTCCTTACATATCTTTATTTTTTATTTTTCACCTTTGTTTTGTTTGTATGTTGATTTTTTGTTGGGTTGCTACGGCTGTAAATTTTGGGTCTGTGATGATAAATTTGAAGGCTTGTTTCTCAAGAACATTCGCAGTGGCCGCCTGAAAGCTTTCGCCCTCGCCGGGGCTTGAGAGCCTGTGCTGTCTTGTCCTTCCCTGGATGTCTGAGACTCTTTCTTATTTATGCGACCACACTTATAATTATTTGACTGAATCTATTTTGATCGATTATTTATGTAACCAATGTTTAATTAATTTAGATGTGTCTGTTTAGTGTTAATTATGTATCAATATGGTCTAGATGGATAGAATTATGTATATAATGTGTTTTCTTGTGTCAGTTTTGTATTGACTTTGTATGAATGTAAAGTTTAATTATATGAATCTGGTTTGACTTGCATTGGTTTTGAGTGAATGTGGCGGCCTGTGAGGATGCAATTTAAGGCTTGTTTCTCAAGAACATTTGCAGTGGCCGCGTACGAGCTTTCACCCTTGCCCGGGCTTGAGTGCTAATGCTGCTTACCTTCCTTGGATGTCTGGGGCCTGATTTTGTTGAAGTCAATTGTTAGGGATGTGTGGATGGGAATTTTTGTAGTTTATGATTCTTGTTGGAAAAAAAATGATGATTGTGTTGTTGAGGGTTGTTTGGGAAGTTGGATTGGTTGGGACTGTACGTCTGCCCCGTTGGCTGATAGTAAAATTGTGCCTTTGGGATGAACTGGTCCCCTACATTAGAGAACAGCCATCTGGTTCACTTTGTTGGCTATCTTTGATCAAGGTTTTAGCCAGCCATTTTAGGGTGGCACAATTACTTTTTCTGCAAGAAGGCTCATTTAATTAGATAATGAGAAAATTGGAAGCAATTGCCTTTAATATATATTTTTTGTTTGTTTGTTTTAGTCGAATGTTTTATGCCTGTCATTGCATGCCATCCATCTTTTCAGGGTTTTATGATGCAAGTATTGGACTAGTATTTGGTTGAAGAAGTTGGAGGAGGAGCTGTTTAGGGCGTGATATTGTGTCTCATGCAAGTTATTGACCTAGTATTTGGCCGAAGTGGGTGAAGGAGGAGCTGTTTTGGGCGTGTGGTGTTGTTGTCTCTGCCCAATTTTTGTACTTTCAGAAAAATATCCAGTTTCCTGTTTCAAGCTCTTTGCCATGAGAGAACAAGAAGATTAGAGTTTTTTATCTATTTTGTTTACGGGTTGGATTAGATAGCTTTTAAGACATTCATTTCTTTAGTAACTTCGGTTTGTACTTAAGCTTTTATCATTCCCACAATTCTTCTTCAGAAAAAATAGCGCCATTGTTAAATGTCGCCCTCTGAATTTTACTACTTGTACAGAAATGTGGAATTTTCTCTTTCATAAATATATTTATGGCATGTATGTACTTGTTTACATTGGTTGGATATGGATGGCGCACTACCTTATATTAACCCATAAATAATATGAATATTTACTTTGATTCTAAGGATTTTATTTCTAATTTGTCACTTTACTGTAGTTTTGTTTTATTATCATAACAAGAGTTAAAAGGTGAAATTTATCAACAATTCTTTTAATTTGAGCCTCTTGTTGACATGATTTTTGTGTTTAATAATTTTCAATGGTGAGATCCTATAAGTTGTTTGCGAAAATTCGAAGATCCATTTGCAAGTTGTTTTCTTTCTAGGCCTGTTATATATTTGTGTCTTTTATAATTATTGTGTGATGTTAGGGTGGTTTCGGATAGTAGCTTGGGGAGGCTATATTGGAGTTGTCATTGACTTGCCTAATCTAGTCAATGGAAGGAAACCCGAATAGGGTTTTGTTGCAACCCTTTCCACATCGTCTTACCTGATGTGGCTTGT
Source organism: Piper betle (assembly GCA_033002965.1). Lineage (NCBI taxonomy): Eukaryota > Viridiplantae > Streptophyta > Magnoliopsida > Piperales > Piperaceae > Piper > Piper betle. The sequence goes on along the minus strand of JAURVB010006351.1, from coordinate 36,944 downwards.
AAGGTGACTCATTGCCTGGTTATCGCGGGTAGCTCATTTTGCATTCTTATATCTATAAATTTTTTTCCTCGTAGAAGCATAGGGTTTATTAGTATTATATTCAGTGGCATATATTATGACTGTGATGTATTTAGTTAGCCTTTAGAGCTTAGAAGAATGATGTATGAGGGTTTAGTGAAGATGGGACCAAATACCTCCATTTGCAGGTGGTGTGCAGGCCGGTGTAGTTTCTTGGCGAGTGCTCTTATATTGGAGGCTTGGCCTTTATATTTTATTTTACCATCCTATGTCTTATCACTCTACTTTATCAATTTGTATGTAGTTATGTGTCTAGATCAGTATTTTGTACTGATATTGTTTTATTATATATATGTAGATATGCTAGAGGGTGTTTAGAAACGGCGGTGGTGAAGAGAATGACTATAGCTCACATACTTACACTTGGCTAGTGGGTGTTTATTTGTTGGTTGATTGTCTCCCGTGCTGGGAATTTTTTATTTGATACTAGTTATTGTTACATGAACTCCTTTACCAAACCCCTATATTAGGAAAATTGGTACTTATTTTTTCAATCATATTATTATTATGCTATATCTCCTTATGAGACTTATTATTTTGTGGTATGAGAGCTTTCTTTTGACTTGCTTGTTAGTATTTGTTTCATTTGTTGTCCTGCAAGCATGTTGTTTGGTTCAATTTCTATCTCAGTCTATCTTGAAATACATGATTTTGTGCCTCGGTTAGGTTGTGGAACCTGACTCGTTTTGGACTTATCACTTTGGGTTGGTTTGAGCAGTTTGAATTGGTTAGGGTGTTACAATTTGGTATTAGAACTACGTTTGGTGTGATTGAGATTGAAGGATTTTCTCTGTGTATGTGAAGCCATTTTTAGTTTTCTCTGATATGTATGTTTTTTTCCCTATGTTCTTTGTGATTTCGGGTGCTTCAGTTCTATGTGGATCAGATTTTGAGTAGAGATGGTGAATAAAACCTGTCGTATGGTATTCTAGGCCCTGACGACTTGGTTCGGAGTGTTTCTATAGGCCTTGTGATGCTTATAGAGGAAGATCCTGTTCCTGTGGATCTTGTAGAACTTGGAAGGGTGGAGAACAAACTGTGCCATCTTTGGAATCTGTTCGTCCTACTGTGGTAGAATCGGGAAGGATGGGGAGAACACTGAGAATAAGGAGATTTAGCAGTCGTCAGACGCTAGGGAATTGATATAGCTCGACAACAAAAGAGGCCAGTGGAGGAATCAAGCGAGTCTCCCAATCTGCTTATGATGTTACCACCTCATGTTGCTTCTAATTTGGCAGCACTCGACAAGTTCCCCCTAATATCCTGTCGCCGCCATCAGTGCCTAGAGATGGGCCAGTAGTTCCAGCTCTTGTACCTCCTGTGTCGTCTGTGCCATTACTTAAGCATTTAGTGGGACCACCTATGGAGATGCCGCCTGAGACACCGGCAGCTCTGTCAATCCAGCACCGGCAGTGCCTCTGTGTACCTTCGTTGATTACTTCTTCAGTTACACTCCAGATATATGCAACTTCTGGTACTGTTCCACTTTATCTTATGAATGTGTCAGGGTTTGTAGTAAATGGAGAGAATGGTGATATTGCTCGCCGTCTGTTTGAAGTTGGTAATGGTTCCCATAAGAAAAAGAAAGATGATAGTATTGGTAAGTGGTAAAATTTTTGAATAATGTAGGCCGAATGTTCACCGAGAGCCCGATCTTGAGGAAGCTGGTAGATGATTTATCACTGCGGGGGTATATTTCGAATTATGAGATTTCCACGTGAGTTTTGGGTGAGGATCATTGACGGAGTTTTCAAAGATGATGCCCAAGCTTGGTGGCAATCTGCAAGAGAGACTCACTATGATAACCGTGAGCCTAAGGATATTACTTAGGAGGAATTTCAGAGAGCATTGGATGAGAAATTATTTCTTATTCAGGTTTGCAAGATAAAGGAGTTGGAAATTGAGAGGTTTGTGCAAAAATAGATGGCGGTAGCTGAGTATGAAGCTAAGTTTACTCTTTTGCAACAGCTTTCTCCCGGATTTTTATAGCTACGGAGAAATGAGAGCTGATAGATTCTTTGAAGGTTTGATCTATTCAATCAAACGACTTTCTTCTCTTGTTTTCACCACTACGGCAGAAGTAGTTAGACCAGCTACCTGTGTTGAAAGGATTTTCAAGAGTCAACAAAGTAGGAAGAGTGGAGATCAGAAAGAGAAGAGTAATAAAGATGTTCGAAAGAAAGCCAGATAAAATCAGCAATTTCAGAAAGGGAAGCCACAAGAAGCAAGGGGAAATGCACCTTCTGCAATAAGAGCTGTGCAAGGACAACAAGGAGATGAACTAAAGATTTGTTTTACATGTGAGCAACCTTGTCACATGAAGAAGGATTATCCAAATGAAGGCCAAGCTCGTAAGCTAGATGATAGCTATTTATGCTTTACTTGTGTACAGTGTGGGCATTGAAGAAGAGAATGCTCTATGAGACATTAGCAATAGGCAGTTTTCTGAGGACCAACACAGCGCCCTGCTTTACTAGCACCAGTGAAATAGCAAGGCCAGCAGCGTGGTCAAGCTAGACGAGCGCAACAGAGCGGAGCCTCGATAGTAGTTACAGTGGCCGAGCTAGCAGCACATGCAGTAGGTCCATTCTCCCCAATTGCACCTGTTCAGGCAGAGAGGGGACGACCGAATTGATCCGGACGCCGATGACCGAATTTAACCGATCGAAGTTGGCCGAATTAAAACAAACCAAACATGGATATTTTTTTGTCCGACCGAATGACCGACCGAGTGTCCGATATTTTATATCAATAATATAATGTCTTCAACATTTATAAGACTAATATTATAGTTTATAAAAAATTTAAAATATAAATATATAGTAAAATTAATTAAATTTATATATAAAATTAATATTTAATATCTTAAGTATCTAAAAATGACATACATATAAAAAGGATAAAAGTCGCTCTTATATTTAAGAATTTAGAACTATACATTTACATTAATAATCATATCAAATCACTTACAATTTAGTTAACATGCTCTCAGTTTTTAAAGTCAAACAAAAGATAATCAATGTATAAAAATTTTAAAATAATCATTGGCATCAAAGTGTAGTCTAATATTATTACATTTACTTCAAAGATAAAATATTCTAATAATTGATTCTTCATCTAGTTTACCTACATTAAAAAAATACAAAAAAATTAGTTACTCATGTTTTATATCCTCTTTATTTTGAAACTAGGATATTTTATTTTAATATGCTTCTATAAACGAGTAGTTTCATAACTTTCAATTCTTCAAACTTCTTTTTACAATAAAGACAAATATAAAATGTTTCATTCTTCTAATATTATCTATCAAAATATACGCATACACTGAATACTATTTTTCTCTTTTTGATAATGTACTGTCCGTAGATTCTCTTTCTTTAGCAATTGAATTTTTGCTATCTTTATCACATCCACTTTGTTCATTTACATTTAATAATAAACTTGTATGATCCATCTTCGAAAAAAATATATCACATTATAAATATAATGTAAAACTGCAATCTGAGTCAGGGTTTTATGTTTATAAACCGATCGGTTCAGACGTCGGTTCGAGTCAAGTATGTTTTAAAATATATGTACTGAGCCGATGCCGGTCGCGTGTACGAGCCATGAGGGTCATGTGTACCCAAATATATGATGATAATGTCATGAACGCAAAAAAAAGTTATTAGAATATATAAAAGTATGCCACTTATTTTTTATTTTTTATATATAGTAGATCGTAAAATTAATTTTAGGTCGTTTACCGTGTTAGGACGCGTTACAGGGAATTTAAGTGGGTTATTAGTTATAAAGCATGTCGTTATGATGTTGTAGTGTTTGTTTTATTTTATGAAATTTTTTTCTATTTTATGGATTTTTTAGGATTTATTTTGAGTTAGTTATTATTATTGACTCGGGACGGAGTCGAGTCGAGTAGAGTCGAGTCAAGTCTTATTTACAATATTGCCATCGCTCAAACCCCCAACCCTTTTTCTCTTCCCCATCCAAACCCTTGCCACGTCGCCTTGTCGCCGATCGTCGCCACCAGGCCCCGCCGCGGCGTTGCCGTGATGCCCCGAGCGCCCCGACCGTCACCTGGCCTCCACGACGCCGCACCTAGCGACGTGCTCGCATCGTCGATTCTGCCATCGACGAACGTCGTCGCGGCCGTCCAGTCACCGCTTTGACATTGTCGACCCTCCCATGGCCTTCCCTGACAAGAGCGGAGTCCATCGCCGCTCAGGCAAGCCGGATTTAGTCACCCACCACTGACCGCCTATATTTAGCCATTTTCTGGCGAGCCACCACCTCCGCCGAGCACGTCGATGTTGTAGATGTGTCAGGCTCGCCGAGTTGATTCCAACGGTTCCAGCAGAGGGATTTT
>JAURVB010006351.1:0-27500 GCA_033002965.1 Piper betle | reverse complement strand
AACCGTTGCCTGCTTGTGTGAAAACTAACATCAACTTTTTCCCACGATAGCCGAGATAGTCCCCTCAGTAAGATTTCTTTCAAAAACAAAAACAATGCATCACAGTTTAGTGTATTTTGCAGAAAAGTTGCCAAAACATACAAGTAGTTATCATCTAATAATCTGCAATTCAGAGTTGACAATAATGGTGGTTTTTTCGGACATAATAATTTAGTACAGTTAGAATATTATGAACAGACAATTTTTATTTCAGGGTCGCAATGTAACAGAAACCTTCAAGCATGTCTGATCCATCTTCAGATAAACTTTGCTCATCCCCTTCATCAATGCTTCCCTTGGTTCTTTCTTCAAAAACAACATGAGGATATCTCTCATTGACATTATCTTCCCACTATAAGAATGTGAAAAGGAGAAATCAGTAATAATACCCAAGTGAAGAAAAGGAATAGAAAACATTGTTATCAGTACACTAGTATAAACCTTTGGGAGTTCACTCTTGCGCCTGATTGAAGATGTCCTCCAGCCCACGATGTCTAGATAGTAATTAGTTACAGAACACAGATTTCACTATTGACAATATCTAGATTGTAATCCGTCATAAAACACAATTTAACCAATAAAAAAATTATTGAAGTGGTAGTAGGATACGATCAAAGCCCACATTTGAATATACAACTCGACGCTTGAATGAAGCCAATGCAGACCTATATCACGTAAAATAAAATCAGTTTCCCGATTCATTAGTGGACACATTGCGTCATATTGTAAGTTGTCATCATATAAAAGTTACAAAATGAAGATAGACAAAAGAATTACATACATAAAGTGAAGGTTTCCACAGTCATACACCATCCGTTGCAACAGGGGATGTTCTCTGTTTTCACCATCAGTTAGAAACAGATGCTTTCCAGTTGTTCTAAAAATCCAATGGATTACTCGACTGGCAGCTTTTTCAAAAGCTGTCACACCAAATAGAATGGAACCTGCACCAAAGTGCTAAAAAGTTCATCTTAAGGGAATGACCTCACAAAACTGAGTCACCAAGTTGATTTGTAGACCTAAAAATAGTGTGGAAATACATACCTGCCCATTGCCTCTTGACCCAAGATGAGGGGTGGCGACTGTGATAAAGTTAATTGGTTCCAAACCAGCTATGGTAGCCAAACAATCTTTATTAGATGCATCACTTGATTCATGGTCAACAGTCACTCCTCCAGAAGGCTTATAGAGTATCCCAATAGCATATCTTGCCACCAAACCGCCAACAGAATGTGCAACAAATGAAATTTTCTTTAGCTGCAGATTTCTTCCAATGACTTTACATACCTATATTCATTCATTCATTCATTCAGAAAGAAGAAGAGGAAGAAGAAGGAGGAGGAGAAGGAGGGAAAAAATTAGCTTATATATTTATTAGCAGCGTTACTTAAGAACTTCAGTGCCCTCAGTTTCTATTAGTAGGCCACAAATGGATGCAGAAGTTTTGAAAATAATTTAAGATGTAATGGAAACAAACCTCCTGAGAAAGTCGTTCACCCATCACATCGACACCATCTAATGTCAGCCTTGATGAATTGCTCTCACTGCCTGGACATCATTGTAGATCAAAAAATATCAAGTCAAACAGGTCAATTTGTGGAAGTTAAAAACATTAATCAAATGCCAAAACCCATAAATAAAATTAAGCAAAATTGATAACAGTTTGTATTGGCTACTAGAATTTTGTAATGTTTTTGTTAGCACTGTTTCATCGTTTATTTTTTAAAACTTCAGGTTAAGATGGTCAACAAAAGTGACATCCAGTAGTTGGTTCGCAAACAACGAAAAGTGAAAAGTATGCTAGAACTCAACAAAATCACAACTCATAATGAGATCAAGAATAAAATCTTACAATGTACAATAATTTTATCCGGAAGATTTCTAGCAAACTGCTCAGCTGCAAACTTCCAGTCATTCTCACTGCAGAAAAAACAATTCTAAATCATTAATAAGCACTTATAAAGAAGACAGAAAATGATCGTAATTCTAACAAAATATTATGGCCATGAAAAATATCTAAAAAAATCAAGACATTACTGCAAGTATAGAACAAGCTTAAGCAGAAGAAACACGGATAACAGAAAATAATAATTAAACAACTCATCGCAAGAAAACATGCCACCCCAGCGATGTGTTCCTTGTTTTGAAAGTTTAGCACAGATTTGCACTAACAAGACATTCCATTTGAGATAATTATTATCCGATATCGCATAACACATCAAGTACATAATTTTCCTTCCCAAGAACATTTCAATGAACAAGAAACAGCACATGAACATCATCAACAAACTTGTAAACACCACCAAAAAGAACCTACCAATTTCTTAATTCTTATCACTCTGAAATGCATCTCATTTATAAGACTGACTACCAGCTCTAAACCATCCCCATTCCAACAACCACAAATCCAATCATAACAAAACATAAACAGATGTAACAAAAAAAAGATTTCAACTTGCAATCGATCTACCTCAAATGATTCCAATTTAGCAAACATAACCTCCCAATCCACAACCACATATAGTAATTTCCACCACAAGAACTCAAAATCAATACAACAACAGCCAAATTATCCGAAAAAATCAGATATACAAACAATCCAACTTCTGAATATCGAAAAAACTAGAACAAGAGAAGCAAGAGAAGATCGGGAAAAAAGGAAGAGACGAACCACCCGAGAATCCCGTGAACCATGACGACGAGGTGATCGGCGGCGACGGTAGAGCAGGCGTCGGAGCTGCGGACATCCTCGACGCCGCCGGCCGCCTCCGATAGTACGCCGTCGGCCTCCATTGTCGGCAGGGCCAGCCTACGGCCCCTCACCTCCGCACCCGCCGCCGGAAAGTTCGGGCGGCGAAATTCCTGTATGTCTGGCGGCGCCGCGGCTACGTCTGTCGGAGAGTCGGAATCCGGCGAGTTAGGAAGAGGCGGCGGCGGTGCGACCGACAAGGTATTGGACTCGGACGGAAGCGGAAGTGGACTCGGCGGCGGGTTTGTTCGAATCGCCGGCATTTATAAGCGCATAGCCTTATTATACTCGCACGTTTCCAAGAAGTCGAGTCTTCCTAACTTTTAAAATGACGTAAATGCACCTCGCGGGGTATTTGGTATAATGTTATTTTTACTATTTTGTTAATTCACAAATATTTAAATATACTTTGTTAGGTCATGACTAATAAATATGTTGATTGATCAGTTTATCGGTGCTATTCAAAGCTCAATTAAACTCGATTCAGCTCAATATTCGACTCCAAGTTTAACTTGATATTAAACGAGTCGGCCTGGGCTTGCATTTTCACAAACTCGAATCAACTCAAAGCTCTATACTTTATATAAGGAATAAAATTTTTGACCATATTTATTTTAAGTTTTTTTATATAAAAATAACTAAATTATAAAAAAATTTATTATATATTATCAAATTTAAATAAATTTATGCATAATTAAATTATCTTTTATATTTATATCAAACTTGAGATATTTTAATCATAAATTAAATTTTAGTATGAATTATATGAAAAAATAACGTCTATAAATACGAATCAAGGTAACTTGAACTTAAGTCAAACTCGAATCGACTTGTATACTTGGTAGATTGATTCAAACTCAAAATCAAATGAGTCGAAATTGAACTTAATAAAACTCGAGTCAATTTGCAGACAAACACCCCTCACATTGAATTTGGATTATTTTGGTATAAGTATTTATTTTGAGTTTCATTTTTAATCAATTAAGTTGTCAATTAAAATAAGTATAAGGAAATTAATCGTTGCACTTGGTAATTAAAAATATGTTATTTAATATTTAATGATAAGTTGAAAGAAACTAAAAAGAGATTGAGTGAAAAAAATTCAAAAAATAAAAATACATAAATATTAAAAAACTACTTTAATTAAAATAATATTTCAAAACAAATGAACCAACACACTAGCATATTCTTACTTTAAAAAACAATACTTTTAATTGACGAATAGAGTAAATAATATCAAAATCTTAGACCTTTTTATAAATAGAGGTTGTTAGTCAAATCTGAAATATCTTCACAAAATAAAAAATAATATTTGTAATATTTTGACAAAATTTAAACGTGTAAAAATATGGATAAATTATAAAAAAATTTAAAAGTTAAATTTTTTTGAAATAACTTTTAAAGGCTCATATTAAAATAAACATTTATTGGACGTGTAGAAAGTCTTTTCACATTTTTTCTCCTGGTAGGTATTATCATGCTCCAACATAATTTTTTTCTTCAAAATAACAAATTTATTTCACATGCAAGTGGGGTTGCTAATTGAGTGAGCCAACTCATGGGCATTTGGCGTTTGGTTAGGTGATTCAACTCGAAACTCGACATTTAAATACTCGAGTTCGAACTCAAATCTTTCGATCCGAGTTTGAGTAAGGCAGTGTTCAACTCAACTCAACTCGGTTATAACTCAAACTCGACTCGAAATCAATTCATAGTTCAACTCAATAAAATAATATAATAATATAATCTTTATATTATATATATACTAATAAATTTAATTATAACTATTTATATTTATTTATATATAATATAATAGTAAAGTAGTGAGATAGTTTAGATGACAAGTTTTTAAGTGAGTTATTTTTCACTTTATAATTAAGCCAATTTCGAGCTCACGAAGAAGTTGGGTTCGAGCTCATTTTTTAAGTGAGTTACTTTCCACTCTATAATTAAGCCGATTTCGAGTTTTCAAACGAGCTAGGTTTAAGTTTGTCAAAATAAAATAGTTTAAGTGTATTCGAACTCGAATAATATAAAAAATATTCGAGTTAAATTCGAGTATATATATTCAAAACTCGTTCAATCTTAAACTAAATTCGACCAAACTTAAAACTACTTAATCGGACTTCAACTATGCTCGTTTAAGAGCCCTACTCGGAGAGATGGCTGGCTTTTGGTAATTTACCGTTAGAAGTTTTAACTACCAAGGTTATTATTGGCATAAACGGCAAGGGAAATAGTCTATGCCGACGGGGATGACGTGCAGATATATAGGATGCATAGCATTATCATAAATAAATTTAATAATATCACCTGCAGACGTGGCAAAAGTGGATAAGTGCTGGTACATTAATACGTGTGACAAAAGATACCCCACCCATACTTCTTATTGGGCCCACCATATTACTTATACCTTAAAAATAATCTATTTTGGTACCCTACCAAAATTTAATATAAACACTCCAAAAAAAAAATCTGAATATAAGACAATTGATTGAGGTTGATCTGATCATAAAAGCTAATATAAAAAATTAGGACAACATTATGTAATTTGATTTGCTATTAAGCTCTCTTCTCATTTCTCAATGATACAAAGTGGATAAACATAAAATAAATAAAGATTGTTGTCTCATTATATAAATTATATTATATAAACCCGTTCCCATATTACTTAACCCTCCTCCTGACTACGTACTCTAACTCATAGTTATTCGTTGTAAAAAATATTTTTGTATTTTCTCATCATTAATAAAATATAATTTTTTGTTATGAAAAAAAATAACAGGTTAAGAATAGACATTAGTGAGAATCATTTAGGTCATCGTCAAAGAATAACCAGATGATCAGCCCACCGCCCCACCTATCTTTCTAATTATTGTTTCAAAACATAAAGTCGCGTTGAAAAAGCAAATTCCGTCACTGTAGCAAAGCTAAAATAAGCTTCTTCCTCTCTCTCTCAAAAAAAGAAAAGAACTCTAACAAGCTTCTTCCTTACCTTACAAGCAACCAAGTCCACTTTGAGGGGCTCCAGTTTCTTTGAGTTTTAAACAATGATCCTCAACGCCGCCCACACCATTTCATATCTTTATAAACAGTAGATCTATCTTACCTGCAAACCATTCAAGACAAAGTTACTGAATCGAGTTGAACAAGTTCAATTTAACTTATTGATCAACTCAATTTGCACTGATTCAAGGGAACAAACACTTAGTTTTGCCTCAAATTGTATTCGAGTGGGCTGATAATTCTAACATATTCATATTGATAGTTTTTGCCTCAATTGCATTCGAGTGGGCTGATAATTCTAACCTATTCATATTGATAGTAAACAATAAGAGAAATTAATCAACCATATGTGTCCATTAATTTTTTTACTAGCTTTTGATAGAAGAGTTTTTATATTGTTGTGTTGGGACTTGTACCTTTGTTTTAAAGATTAAGTACTTATCGTGCCCGGTTAAAAAGTAGAAGTTACTTTGTCTTGCCTCCTCTTTTTGCCTTGCCCCAAGCTAGGGTTGGACACATGGATCCTATCATGTCATTCCACACAATTATATAATATATCTATATATAATATCATGAATGTCTAAATTATTTTTGATAACTTATATGAACTAAATCAGAAGGTAATCAAATGACCTAATTTTGGTTGTTGAAGCATTCTAGCGAGCTATAAATAAGACTTGTTCAGAAACCAAATATGATTATTTAATTTATTTTTTAGGAACGAGACCCAGTTAGGCTATCATAAGATGCATTCTCAATGGCCTCTTATGTACCCATGACCTCTCCACTCTTCTGTGTCGACCATGCCAGTTATTTCTTCCTGTTAAATAATAATGAAAAAAAAGAGAACTTTGAAGGGAAAATTCCCTTAAATTGATCCGGATTATTTTACGTTGAACTTTTTCCCCACAAAGATTATCGGAGATCATTTTTGTTGGGACCTTTAGCCCTCTAAAAAGGACTTACAATAATTATTAGGTATTATTGGGCCTCTCTTATTTTAAAAATTAGTTTAGAGAATAATATTTTCTCATTAGTTTATGTATAAATCATCAACACCTTCTACGATTGATATGAGATAAATCTAATAATTTTATATCATCCATTTTTTTATTCCCAACGATAATAAATAAAGGCTTTCCATAATAAAAAAGAGAAGAATAATCTATAACCTTTTTGACAATTTGGCCAAACCATCGTCTAGCTGGTTGTTAACCTTATTTACCTTATTGCCTTCCCCTCATCGTAGGATTGCATATAGATTAACTTACACCTATCATTGTTTTTTTAGGAAGGGGTGCAATAAATAACCTTTAGGAGAAGGGCTGGCGTACCCTTTAGAAGAGTTGTGACTATATTGATTAGTTGTAACTATTTTTCAAAAGACACGATCACTAAAGAATGCGATTATGACTTATTTGAACAGTGCCCATGAAGAGCGCCCAATATTTAGTCTCAAAGCTAATTACAACCGACCCCTTTATTAGCTTTTTGCTTTAAAAAGAAAAATCTACATAAAGAGCACATGCAATTCTCACTACGGAAAAATAAAAGGCCAAAAAATACAACCAACCAATTTGCTTTTTTAATACAAAAGCCTTATTCCATGAGCCAAGGCCACACCTTTTCCATAAGCTTGAAACAAAATAACGACAATGAAATGGGCCATTAAATCTTTCCGCACCCCAAACAAATCGTTACATGCTAGTGAGCATTTTAATGTCTTCACCAACAAGGGCAAACACAAAACAACAATATATTGATTCATTATTATATAACACAATGTTATTAAAACTTTCAATGAACGAATGATCTTGTATAGGGTGTTGGTTAAGGTCATTAGGAAATGGGATGCATTTAAAATGTTGGGTAAAATCACCCACTAACTCATCACTAATTTTTCCTAAAGGAGAGTTGTGTCGATTTTTACAAAAAAAATTTATTAATGACATTCAACACTCACATTTACTCACATTTTTTCAACTCCTTGTATAACTAAGTAAGTTAGATTTTCTAAATCATAACTAATACATAACCCTTATTTCATAGCGTGGATGTGGAACGTGCGTGAACGTACATATAGCATGATTCTTTTATAAATTATCATGACTTCTAAAAAGCTTTATCATAGTTTCTAACCGGTAATAACATGCTTTGAAAAAAATTTTAAAAAATTATAGCATGATTCTTTTATAAATTGTCATGACTTCTAAAAAGCTGTATCATAGTTTCTAACCGGTAATAACATGCATTGAAAAAAATTAAAAAAGTTATGACATAACGTTTATTTACCTTATTGACAAAGCATAGCTTGTACCAGTAAAATTTTAGGAACAGTTTTAATATAAGACATTACAAATTAAACTAAAGAAATGTGGCCTACGTGACGCACCTTGTAATTGATATGTATGGCTTGGCAACTGTGAAAGAATATCAATATCTTGAATGCGCCAAAGAAATAAATTAGTCCGGACTCTTTGTTTTGATGGGTATAAAAACTGAACAAAACCGAGTTACCATTCACATGTTGTAAGAAGTATTTCAACACTGGTGAAAATATGAAGATGGTTTGTGAAGGCAGTACACTGTACAGGCATGTTACTTTTATTTTCTCAGTTATCTACTCACCTTCTAGTGATAAATATATCTATTCTATATTTGTTTAATAACGGCATGTTAGCTCATTATAATTATAGGTTAAGAGAAAATAAGCCCATTGTTGGGTACTAGGTAATATTTATTCAACTTGAAATTCACTTGTAAGGCTATTGAGTCCATTTACGTTTTAGAGTTTATTAATTAAATTTTTTTATAAATAATCCTTGATGAATGATGAATTTTAGTAATTTATTTTTATGAGATCTTTCAACTTAATCTCGAATATAATACTTAATTGGATAAGATGTTTATAATGTGGAATGAAGTATAAATCTTTAATTTAATTAATTACTTTTGAAAAAATAACTTATTTATTATATTGCACTTTAGGCCAGGTTGTTACAAATAATATTAGACTTTTTGGTTCTGTAATAAATTATGAACTGTACTAGGGACGTTGGCTAGACTGCTGGTCATAAGTCAAAAACTAGAAAAGGTTGTCAAGCACGAGATAAAAGAACGTCGTGAGCTAGGCCTAATAACGATCCAAATGTAAGAATTTCATGGTCAATTTTTTTTTAAAATAGGCATAATTTGAAATACCTCAACTTAGTTTTGTATCTAATACCTAGTGGGATATTATCTTATTTATAAGTAAAAATAGACTATATATTTTTAAATTAGTTAATTATTTTTAAAATGACTTAACTCGTGATATTACACTTTAAGCTAAATCGTTACAATTTTACTTCTATGTAAAAATAGAAATATGAAGAATGCCGATAGAGCTTAGTAGTATCACCGATTATCTCCAATTTCATTATAAACAAATCCTTAGTTTGATACTAATAATATCAATTAATTAAGAACCCTAATTTGATAGATAAGTGCTAATTAATGATAATAAGAATTAACGATCGGCATCACCACACCAAATCCAAAAGAGATCAGATGTAGATGGTGGTGAAATATAATTATCATTTTTTCTCTCGTCTTCGAAGTACTTTTTCAGGATGGCTAATTTGATAAGATTGATATGAAAATCTGTTTTGTTGAAAAGGCTATATTGAGACATACCATGAGGAGTCCACATGTCTCACACTGACAGGTTAACCTTTACCTTTATATTTGCTCTTATTACTCTTGGCCAATTGTCATGTCTCTTCTTTACAGTTTGATGCCCTGTTTTGTTTTTGCCTTCCATATGTGGTTCCAACCAATGAAAATCAAATTTCCAATACGGTGGATCCGATAAGACATGGACAGCAAAATCACTCATGAAGAAACATTTCACATTTGCACTATTAAGCTCTGAGGCTGTCATTAGCCAGTAGCATGGGATCTGATTCAGCTTGCATTTGCAAAGGGAAATTTGCTATATTCATTGTATTCCTTGTAGTATCAACTATTAGCAACTCATATGAACAACTTTCCACACTTGTACAGTCGTATTCCACTGTAGAAGTTTGCCCATATCTAGCAAATTAGCAGTTTTAATGACATTCATTTTTGTCTGTCATTCATTGGTTTGCTCATTGGGCTCATGATCTTCAAGGAATACTTGGAATCCCATCATTTTACCCTACAATGATGTGCTTCTAAACTAAAGATAGAAAAATATCAGATAAAGCAGATACAGGGCTAAAGGCAGATCATATTGGAGGATTCACTGTTTAAGGGATTTTAGTGGGCCGAGGTGGGGGGGGTGAAGCAGGGACTTTGTGCTTGCTCAAGTAGTGTACATTGAAGAAATTGGGATTGTGGGTCAAAACATTTTTGTCACCAGTGAAAGCATTTCAGCAAAAACGATAATAAAATCAACATTTTAAGTGATTGTTTTCTGCCTTCTCAATGTTTTCCTCTTTTTTTGATAATTTTTTTAGTAGCATTTTTTTGAAAAAAAAGATTTTTGGATAATGATAATTTTCTAATGATCAAATTAATAATCCTAGTGATTTAAATGAGTTATTGAAAATCATAATTAATTTTTCATTGTAAGTAGTAGAAATATCTAAATAAAATCATTAAAATTATAAATTTCATCCCTAAAAATATCATTAACCCCCAAAAAAACTATAAATGATAGCAGGCCTACTTCTAACGCATTAAAGCATGGAATAATTAAATAATCTGCATCATAAGAGAGACAGACACCATCACAATTTTGATAGTTGTTCTTGAGCTTCGCTGTCTTTGGTGGTGGTAGTTCCTAGTTAGATATCAATGAAGCCAAAGCCAGAAAAGCATCGTGAACTATGTGGATAACCAGTAAAAGGCGCCTTTCCATTACAGTTATTGGAACCTTTTTGTCTCAAAACATTGAAACCTCTCTGATTGAACATCAGTTTATCCATCCAAGAATGAGGACGAAAGTAGCTTTGTTTAGGTGATCACTTCATCCCCATTTCCCAACATGATTTGAAATAGTTAATTTATTTGTTTGGCTTCTTGTGAGGTCACATGGCTTCTTCCAGTTCAAAACAGTCTTCTTAACAGTCTGCTTCCTGGCGCATTGGAATCCATTACTGTAATCTTACCTGCATCCGAACATCAAATACGGCTCTCCATCAACTGAATGAACCCATCGCCAAAATTCAGAGTTTTGTCTAATTTGGTGAAACTTTCAAACTTCAACTTCAATATAAATATTCTCCTCCTTCCAGAAAGAAAATTATATCCCACAAATCATCCATCACCATACCATCTTTGTCAGCGTGCTTGTGGTGTCAAAATCAGTGGTATTAGCATATAAAATTCCCATCAATTAAGTGGTCATTGTCATCATCTTCCATAAATCAACTATTCAAAATTGCCCAATTTCTTCAAGCTTCCTAACTACTTGTTTCATGTCCGGTCTCAGGGAAGGGGATGGAGAACAACAACTCATGGCCAGTTGAAAGTACATCAACAAGGCTTCCTCTTTGACAACATTTTGCTGCTGCTGCTTCTGACCACGTATTTGCCTGAGAAGCTTGGGATTCATTATGTCCATTACCTTCTTCTCCAGAACTGCATTCCTAAATGTTGTGGGCACATAAAGATTCATAGGAAGAGAAGGATCATGATGCAATGGCACCTTTCCAGTGAGCATTTCAAGAAAGATAATCCCCAAGCTGTATACGTCACATTCTGTCCTGACTTCTTTCATCTTGATCAGCTCTGGAGCTTTGTATCCTTCATCAGCACAAGCTTCAAGCATTTCCTGTGCAGCTGTTGGCGTCAGAACTAGATGCAAACCAAAATCTGATACAAAAGATTGGAAGTCCAAATCAAGTAACACATTTTTTGACTTGAGATTGCCATGAATGATTGGAGTCGGTAACCCTGTATGGAGGTGCTCAAGCCCCTTGGCTATGCCATGAGATATCTTGTAGATTAGAGGCCATAGATGGGTTTCCACTGTACCATCTACAGTCAAAATGGTAAACAATCAATCAGATAAGAAAAAGGAAAGAATTTAACAAAACCCATTAACACACGCATCAATCTCAGTCAACAAGATTTTGATGATCGTTTGGAAAACGACTGATGATTATAAACATTTTCAGCCTGTCAGGGGAATCTAATGAAAATCAGCTTTAAAAATTATAAAGGGGAGAAAGTGACAAAAAGATAAGGTGATTTTTCTTCCAAATATCAACCAAAAAAGTACAGAGGTAGAAGGACAAACAAGGCCTTTTCAAGCCAACCAATGACAAAGTCCCCGAGAAACAGACTGCCCATCAATAATCTTCTTCCTCAAACAAACAAGAATCAGTATTGAAGCTCTCAAACCAACCTCAGATTTAAAATCAACAAAACTAAGCA
Source organism: Piper betle (assembly GCA_033002965.1). Classification (NCBI taxonomy): domain Eukaryota; kingdom Viridiplantae; phylum Streptophyta; class Magnoliopsida; order Piperales; family Piperaceae; genus Piper; species Piper betle. The sequence continues at coordinate 15,301 of JAURVB010006351.1, read as the reverse complement.
AAACATAAAAACACATTTTCCTAGCTCAATACATGACCTGAAGATATGCTAGCTCAAGTATATCTGAGGCCTATCCTAACTAAACGAACATAAAAACACATTCTCACCTCATTAGATGATCTGAGGCCTATCCTATCCAAGCAAATACAAAAACACAATACAACAAACTTGCACTGGTGAAGCTCTTAGCCAAGCTTTGATGTTTAATTAACACTAGTTTCAACAAATTCTTCAACTAAACAAACATAAAAGCACAAATTTCCCTCTCATCAGATGATCTGAGGATAGAGTTTCAAGCTTCAAAATGAAGAACAAGATATTCTCTAACCATTCAAACCTAACTTCTAACAAATTTCCCAGCTAACAAAATCAAGAACACATTTTTACCATCCCAACCTCCAAACAAGATTAAAAAGCTAAAAATTTGAACCAAAAAAAAATCGCCAAAATGGAGGAAACCAACACCATTACCTCTCATGAAATCCGCCAAATTCCCATGAACAAAAAAGGGATGAACTAGCAGCTTCTCCCCCTCGTCCCGGAATAGAACGCCTGCAGCGGCACCAGATTGGGGTGCCGGACGAGCCCAAGCAGCCGAACCTCCGGCAGCAACTCCGCCTCCGGCCCGGCGCTGGCCGGCCGTAGGAACCTGAGCAGCACCACGGAGTCCAACCTCAGCAGGCTGGCCTTGTAGAGAGTGCCGGACCTCGACTTCCCGACCACCTCCCCAGGGGCGTCGAGTATGTCGTGCACCGTCAACCCCTCCCCGCCCTCGAAGCTCAGCAGCTCCTCCTTCCCCGCCGCCTCGAAGTCGCGGGCGCCGCCGCTCTCCTGCCCACCCCGCCGCGCCACCGCCGAGAGTCGCCTGCGGCGGCGGAGGTAGAGGGCGAGGAGGAGGAGGACAATGAGGGCGGCCGAGGCCGAGCTCACAGCCACCTCAAGCTTCCTCCTTTTCTCCATGGATGGGGTTAGGAGGTGCAGTTCGCCGAAAAGATCATCGCCGGCGGCGAAAAGTTGGAATCTTTTTGGAGCTCCGGAAGAGGAAGGCCATCGGCGCCGGAGACGATGGAGAGTGGGTGCTTTTCCGGTGGATCTGAAATGAGGAAAAGAGGAGGGAGAAAACGGGACGAGGAGGACACGTGGCGAGTTTTAATTGGAAAATAACAAATACCCGTTAAACATTAGCGGGTCTCTTCTTTTTAAGTCCACGCGAGTCGGTTTGACTCAAAATTTGAACCGAACCGGGCAGAACTTGATTCGGGTAAAACTCGAATTAAATTATGATAACTTTGATTTTTATTTGCAATCGATAATAACTCGTTTAACGCTAATGGCATGACCTAAATTTAAGAGAAATTTCAGAATCTGAGACGAGTTGAGCTCACTAAACTTTTGAGTCGAGCAGAGTTCAGGTTAATCAGCGCTTGGTTTGATTTTTATTTATTCACATTTTTTTAAAAAAAATTATAATTCTTTTAAAATAGATTGTTTTTTTAATAAAAAACAGATTATCTTTTCAAAGCTTTTAAAAAATAGTTTGGCTTTTTATGATTGTATCACTAAACAAAATTTGTCATTTTACATCCAACTTTTGTGTAAATCAAAATTGGATTAAAATCTGCCAAATCTGGACCAAGTGGCAGAAAAAGCTCAATGTCACTCACTAATTGAATCTTAACATTAACTAAGCGGCAAAACATAGCAAAAGCTTCAGTTGCCTTATTATGATCAACTAAATTTTATGGCAATTGATCTGCTACTCTCTATCTGACTTATTTTTTCCTTCAAGCTATATTTCTTTGAGGATATAATTAGTTCGATGAAGAAGAATTACTAAAAGGAAAAATATCATAAATAATCAAATTTAAGACTTTTCTTTTAAAAATAGCCAAATTATATAAAATATATCCACTTTTAAAACTTTTATATCAATCATGACCAAATTCTATTAATTTTATTTAATGACAAATACCAATAAAATTTATTTTTATTAATATTAAAATAGATAATGGATAAAAGTTACAACTTTTACTAACTTTATATATATATATATATAGGCAAGTGCCTCAACAAGGGACAAAAAATTTTCTTGCTCCAAAATCTAATATGGGCGTCCTTAAGATCGAACAACCTAGATTTAATAACAAAAATATATTAATCCTCCCCAACGCTCCCCCCCCCCCACACCGTCCACCCCCCCATTCAGCTCCCGTCGCGCCCTCTGCCCACCCATCGCCGCCATCACCGACCCAGCCCTCCACCCGTTGCCACCATCACCGACAAAGACCTCGCCCCCCCCCCCCCCCCCAAATCGTTCATTCACCAACCGTCACATCCCCTAGCCTTCGCCAATGCCAACAGTCCCCTCCACTCCACCCACGCCCTTGCCGCCGGTGAAAGGGCGGGGTGGGGGAGAGGATATTATTTTTTATTTCATTAAATCCGGGTCGTCCAGATCATATTAGAGTTTGGGGCAGGAAAATTTTCCTACCCTATGCTCAAATAATCTTTACCCATATATATATATATATATAGCCAAAATCTACTATGCGCTGCATTGTTTGATAGTGCATTGTATGTGGCCCGTTGGATCAAAATCCAACGAACCACATACAATCCCTCCTATTCCACCCCCTTCTTTTTTTTCTTCCTCCCCTCCCCGACGATTTTCGCTGCCACCTCGACCCCGGCCCCACCCCGCTCCAACCCCAGCCTCGACCCCCCGATCTGGCCCGCAGCCACAAGACCCCACCGCCCCCGCCTGTAGTGGCGGCGGCCCCCTCGGGTAGCTCCGCTCCCACCCCCCAACCGCTACCTTCCTCCCCCGCCCCTGCCCGCAGCCACGGCCCCCTGCATTCCACCTTGCCTCGAGCGCCACCTTCCACCACCCTAGTCGGTGCAACGCCCCCCCCCCCCCCTCCCCTTCCCTCGGCCCATGCATTTTCCAAGTGGCCCACCCACCCCAGGGATGGCGACAACAATGGCATGTAGGCAGACGGCGGTGAGGTCACTGGTGGTGGGGTGGCCGGCAAAAAAGAGGCGCGACAAAACAAGCAGGGGAAGAAATAAAGGAGGGTAATTTCGTAATAAAAACTTGATTTAATCCCGACTCAAGTTAATATTACGAAATAAATTTTAAAAAATAAAAGACTTTCGTAATAAAAACTAAACTCGATCCTGACTCGAGTTAATATTACAAAATAAATTTTAAAAAAATAAAATAATTTCGTAATAAGAACTTGATTCGATCCCGACTCGAGTTAATATTACGAAATAAATTTTAAAAAAATAAAATAATTTCATAATAAAACTTAACTCAATCCTTACTCGAGTTAATATTATGAAATAAAATTTTAAAAAATAAAATAATTTTGTAATAAAAAATAAAAACTTGACTCTATCGAGTCAAGTTTTTATTACGAAATTATTTTATTTTTTAAATTTATTTTGTAATATTAACTAGAGTCGGGGATCGAGTTAAGTTTTTATTATGAAATTATTTTTTAAAAATTTATTTCATAATATTAACTCTAGTTGGGATCGAGTTAAGTTTTTATTACGAAATTATTTTAATTTTTTTAAATTTATTTTGTAATATTAGCACGAGTCGAGATCGAGTCAATTTTTTATTACAAAATTATTTTATTTTTTTAAAATTTATTTCGTAATATTAACTTTAGTCGAGACCGAGTCTTGTTTTTATTAAGACAATATTTTATTTTTTTAATTCATTTCATAATATTAACTTGGGATCGAGTTAAGTTTTTTTACGAAATTATTATATTTTTAAAAATTTATTTTTTGGTATAAATTCGACTCGATCATGTTTTGAGTCAAATTTTTATTACGAAACTACCCTCCCCTGTTTCTTCCCCTGTTTGTTTTGCTGCGCCTCTGTTTTGCCAGCCACCCAACTGCCGACCGCTTGTTGGCCATTGCTGTCATCATCTCGGGAGCAAGTGGTCGGGGCACAGGCAGCCGTGAGCTGGCAAGGGGGGCGCAGTGCCGGCCGGGGTGGTTGAAGGTGGCACTCGGGGCATGGGGAACGCAAGGCGGCTGCGACTGCAAGTAGGGCAGGGGAGGAAGATGGTGGCCGGGGAGGTAGGGACGAAGCAACCAGAGGGGGGTGCCGCGGCTGCAGACAGGGGCAGTCGGGGCGGGGCCGAGGCCGAGGCCGAGGTCAGTGTGGTGGCGGAAACTGTCGGAGAGGGGGAGAAGAAAAAAAGAAGGGGGGTTGAATAGGAAGGATTGTATGTGGTCTATTGGACTTTGATCCAACGAACTACATACAATGTGCTGCCAAATAAGGCAACACATAGTAGATCTTTTATATATATATATATATATAAAGACATATAAAAGATAAATAGACTTTAAAATTATATTATTAATGAGTTAAAAAGTAAAAATATATATTTTATTAAATTTTAGACCAAAAATAAATAAATTGAATTTTGAACCATTGAAAATAAAAAATAAAATAATATATTTTTTGATTTTTTGAAATTTGAATTTGAAATTGATATATTTATTAGAAATTAAAATTTTTTGTTTTATCGAATATATTTTTATTATGAATAATTGAAAATAAAATAAAATATCATTCATTATATACAATGCAAAATATATATATATTTAAGAAAATTTAAAGTTAGATGAAGGGTATTTATGTTAATAAAATAAATATTACGAGTTAAATATTCTTAAAATATAAGAATCGTTTCCACGTTCAATAAAAATTTGAGATCCGACTATATTTAATTAAAATTTTTTATCGTCTATGATAGAAAATATTAAAACTTATCTATTTGTTATATATTTCCTTATCGTTATTGTTAAAATATCCTCTGTAAGTTGGGATTGTTGTGCAGACAACTGGATAGAAAGATTAGAAAATTGAATAGAATTATCAAAGTCGTTGGCTCTTGGGCCAATTAAGATTGACTGCAATGAATATCAAGAGCTGTGGCCTCCAAGTAATACGGGGAAAAAAATCATCAATAGTCCTCCTACAGTACTACTCCCCTGACGATTAGTACATGGAGAACAAAACGCACCACCAATCTCGCCAATCGGGCTCTTGTATCACTCACAATTGGTATTGTCCTCCTCGCTGTTCCCCACCAAGGGCAGGCTCCGAGGAGGGGACCTATATGCAAGACAGTGAAGACATTATGACATTCTGGGAAGGGACATTGCCGCTGACAGAGGGTATTCGATTCACAACCAATTCTGCTGATCAAACAAGCTGGCTGATGCATCTGAACTCAAAAGATGAGGTTGTGGAATGTAATGAAATTGTTCTTTCTTCAGGTCTGGTATGAAGGAACTGATAGTGTGATTATGTCTAATTGGTGGACTGCCTAGTTTGAGCATGCATCAGTCGCCTAAGGTGCTAAAGTTCCCCATTGTAGTTAAGAAAGGAAGTTGTTGTCGAGAATAGTCTCGTATCTGTAATAGATACGGACCTTGATAAATACTAAGAGGGGTTATTTTAGTGGCTAATTAGTCATTTTAGATAAAATTCAAATATAATAAGATGTTACATTACTTAATATAAAAATGTTAATGTTAAAAAGAACTCAAATCTCATCCGATGGGTGGCACGGAAATCTCCTCCCACCTGAGGAGGTTTTGTCTCTCTTAAAAATTGTAGAAGAATGTTTTGGGCTGAACAGCTCGGTTAGTCCCGTTAGCCCTTGTAAATGATATAATAAAGGTTAACAGGTTGGGATTAACCAAAACACACTCTCTGGCCAAACTGGCTTGGCTCTATTGGCATGCCAAATGCCGCCAGGCAGCCTTTTTATCCTTTTTTGTGCACATTCGCTATACAAGTAAGGTCCCTTTAGTTAGCATGAAAGTAAGGAAAAATCTATGAAATCCTATAGATAATAATTTATGAAAAAAAATTATTGATTTCATACTAAAACGTTATCCATTTTTAAAAGGTTCATATTGCGTCCATAACTACTTTATTAAAAAATACTCTACCCATGAAAAAACGCAAGTTTATAAAGTTCACAAATAATAAAAATGACACCTAGTATTTTTTAATATACAAAAATAATAAGATATATACATATATTATTATTTTGCAGGATGAGCGCTCGACAGACGGTGGAATGGGATTGTTTGTATAAGTTCGTGTTATGTTGGGGATTACGCCACAACGCTCTTATCTATGAAACAATACAAAAATAAAGTGAGGCTCTTGTATATTTTTTCAGTGGTTCTTTAAAACTCAATGTGAGTTCTCAAACCAATTTGCCCCACAATTTACTATTTGAATATGTCTTAAAATGAATTACAAATAAGTGAATTCTTTCAGCCACTTTGGAATGCATGTCCAAATTTGGATGTTCAAACAATGAAATAGACCTCATCAATGCGTCCCAAATGGTAGGGTACCAAGTTTTGTGCGAATGAGAGTACATGAAAACCGTTAAATAAATCCAAAAATATAAAATGGACCGGACTAGGTTGGTTCGACTCAGATCGGGTCAAAAAAATCTGTGAACCGAATCGGTTCAAGCTTCTGAACTCGGTGGCGTGCGTGGTTGCTGGGTAGAGATTGGGTGCGTCGGGTGGACGATGGTGTGTGGTGCGCCAATGCTTGGACTTGCGGCTTGCGGCTAGATCCGGCCATTATCAAAAGTGTTTTTTATTAAGATATAATTAATTTGGACCACAGTCCACGTAAGAATTCCTTGGCTTATATAAACTTTTCTCTTCGATAAATTAGTCATGAACTCAATTGGAGTTGGGATGACGGGGCATATGTAAATCATAATTACCCTTCCCAATTGCCAGTTGGCAAGCCACGGAAGTTATCCAAATCAAGCTTGGTTCAAGCATTTTACAAGTGCAAATCAATTTTACTTGGGTCCAGAATCAATTTAACCCAACCAAACCTGAATAGAACGGATTTTGTATTTATAGAATCGGGTTTAGTTTTAAATATTAAATGTGTGATACCCATTTCAATAATATAATTTTTTAAAAAATATATATTTAATATGATTTAAACTTTATTATTAAAATATATATTTAACTATAAAATTAATATGTTTTCAATTTTTTTGTATTAGCCTATTTACTCTCTTTATTCTTGTTAGATAATTATTTATAATTTAATTTTTTGTGATGCCATTTTATTTTATTTTTTATAATATAATTGGGTTTTAAATAGTTAGATTCCGATTTACAAAACCGACACTTGTTGGGTTTGAGATGTAAAAAGTTGAATGATAAATAATCAAATTTAGTACGCGAGTTTAAGGTAATTGACCGGGGTTTTGGTATAAGAAATAACTAACCAAACCCAACCGCGCACCACTACGTGGGCTGAGGTCAAGATGAGCAATGTTGGCAACAAGAGAATGCAAACCTCGGTTAGAAAAATAAATTAAAATAGGCAGTGACGATAGCAAGTTTTTTTTTAATTTTCTTCCCTACTGTTACAGCCTTAGTCCGAGGACGTGCCGGGTGCGCGGGATTGGGCAGTTGTTCCCATGCATGCCGGGTCCGACACGAGTAGCACGGGGCTATTCGAGTGGTGAAACAACTGGTTGAGGCTAACACGGTGTTGCAGTTGCAGGTAACGAAGTGCCGAGCATGAGTCAGTCGGAGACCAGATAAACCTCAAGATGATCGAGACAGGTGCTGGTGACCGAGCACTTGGGCGTCGATCATGATCGAGCATTGGTGCCGAGAACCGAGCGCGAGGACTCGAGGTTGATCGCTGCGTGCGGATCACGGAGTGCCGGTGTGCGCTGGTTCGATGCTGGTGTGCGATCGCTAGCGTGCGCGAGCGAGGAGCGAGCGTGATCGAGCGCTGCCGAGACTTCGGTGCAGCGTGCTCGAGCATTGACGCGAGCGTGGGCGAGCGCTGCCGAGACAGCGGTGCAGCATGCGCGAGCGTGGGGCGCTAGCGGGATTTTGATCGAGCCATGACCGAGCGCTAGCGAGCGTTGCCGAGACATCGGTGCAGCGTGCGGTGCGACTCAAGTAGCGAGCAGGTAGCGGTAGCGAGGTGCGGTATCACGCTACGTGACCGAGACCTGGTGAACGAGCATGCACGAGCAGTGGCGAGCACATGATCGGTAGCGAGGGTCTGGCTGCACCAACATGATCGATGGATGGAGTTGATCGGTACTGATGGCTTATCGGTAGCAGGGGTTATCGGTGGTGCGTCTGGGACGTGCACGAGGTTGCTGGATGGTCGAGCCGAAGACTTGGGTCGAGCCAGGGGGTTGGACGTGTGCTGGACTTTTGTTTGCCGATAGAGATAAGGATGGATCTTGATCGGAATCTTGGAGAAGATTGCAACTGAATTGGAGATAAGCACGCCCAGGGCTGGATTGAATTGAGACGTCAAGAGAGTCCAGATTCGTGGGAGATCTTGGAGATAATCTTTTGGGAAAAGATTATACTCAGATTGTGGTTTATCTTGGAAGAGTTCAACAACGTGGAGAATCCTACAAAAGGAGGAAGCCAACGTGAGGAAAAAGGAAGAACTGCCGAGAGGGGTCTTGGTGGAGCGTCGTGATCTGTTTTGTGGAGAAGACGGAAACCTCAACAAGCAAGTTCGTGGAGTGCTGCAGATCGATTCCGGGAATCGATTCTTCACGAGTTCATCGGCATAGGGTTGCTGGTCGTGGTGCTGTGTTTGGAGGTACGACGTGGTTCTTCTCATAACCTAGTTTGCATTACTTGGTTGAGGGTTTTGCATGTAAACGAGTAGGTCGTGGGTGGCTGCTCGGGGTTGTGATTTCGTGAGGACAATTGTGAGCGTGGGTGCTTAGTTCTCGCTACTCTTCAGGGGAAGAGTTGAACACCGTGGGGTTTGCATGTCCATGGTGTAAGCGATCATAGGGGTGATTGCTGTATCCTTGTTTTGTGTTTAATTCAAGGTTGGAACAGGGGTTCCGTAATTGTGGTGTTGGCGTCTGACTTTGGGTACTAGCAGCGTTCTTTGATTCCGGGAACTTGCTGCGATACCGATCAGGGGATTGGTGTCAGGGTCGGCATTGGGTGGTCGATCAGGGTCGCCACATACTACTTGCTTGGTTTGCTATTGTGGATGTTTTGAGAATTATCTGTCGGTACCGAACGATATCGTGCACTAGGCAATTTGGGTGCCGGTATTTGTGTTCGGCGTGCATCGTGATTTGCAGGAGCGCAGGGGTGTGGCTTCGGGTCTCTTGCAGGAGATCGTCCCGCTACACGTGTAGTGGGGTTTCTGTTGCGTACTTTGAAGGGAGGCTGGTGTTTCGGGAGCGAAACACGCCGCGCGGTTTGCTGTTGGGGCGAAAAATTTTGTCCCACATAGAGCGGCCCGTGACAGAGGTATCAGAGCTGAGTTTCGGTGAAAACTTGGTCGACGAAGCATCCTGTGAAGAAGTTGCACTATAACCTTCGGGGGAGGGTTCTCCACATTTACCGGTGAGATGGATACTCGATCCACTGATGCTCTCAGAGAGAGGGTCGCACGGCTGGAAGTGCTGGTAGGAGGGCCTACCAGTGATGGAGACGGACATACCGCCTTCGACAAATTGCAGTCTCTGGCAGAAGGGTTGTGGGACTTGAACACTCGGTTTACCACTTGGGCCGAGTCCAGCCAGGTGCGAGGTGAGACGGCGGAGATGGGAGATCTCCGGGCTGCGGTTGAGGAAATGCACGCAGATGTGGCTTTGCTCAAACAAGTGTGGGTAGCGCGGCCTCAGCAGGGTATTGCTGATCGTGTAGCAGAAGAAGCCGTTCCAGGAAGGCTCAAGGTGCCCGAGCCAAAGAAGTTCGAGGGGACCAGGTCGGCCAAGGACTTGGAGAACTTCATCTGGGACATGCAGGAATACTTCACTGCTGCGAAAGTTCCCGAAGATAGACAGGTTTCGATGGCCAGTATGTTTATGACCGGTGATGCCAAGTTATGGTATAGATGTCGCGCCGAAGAGGATGAAGCAGCTGGTCGACACCGGATTGAGACTTGGGAGTTCTTGAAAAAGGAGCTTCGGGAGCAATTCTCTCCAACCAACACTACCTGGTTGGCGAGGTCTCGATTGCAACGATTGAGGCAGACAGGAACAGTTAGGGATTACGTCAAAGACTTCAGCTCTTGTCTCCTCGACATCAAAAATATGTCGGAGGATGATAAGTTATTCAACTTTATCAATGGTTTGCAGACTTGGGCGCAGATGGAACTAAAGAGGCAGAAGGTACAGGACTTACCTGCAGCTTTGGTGGCAGCCGACGCACTGGTGGATATTAGGCCAGGGCCAAGCAACACAGACGTGGGTCCGACTAAGAAACTCCAGGGTGGTCAGGGCAATCAGCGGGGTGGCGCGAGGAAGCCATCCAGAAGACCGAAGAAGAAGTTTCAGAACTTCAGTGCAGGGAACCAGGACAGGAAGGTAGCTGATCCGAAGAAGTCTGGGTGCTTTCTGTGCAATGGTCCGCATCTGGCTCGAGAGTGTCCGACCAAGGGCAAGCTCAGTGCCTTGGTGGCCGAAGCAGACCATGACCAGGAGGATGCGGGTCCTTCTGCTCGAGCATCTACCCTTCAGATACTCGGGGCGTTGAGAGCTGGAAGAGCAGCTTCAGGGGGAGCTGATTTGATGTTTGTTCCATGTGTAGTGAATGGGAGGAAGGTTTCAGCCTTGATAGACACTGGGGCAACCCATAGTTTTGTCTCCAAGGGGATGGCTACGGAGCTGGGGCTGAAAACCGGGACCAACACAAGTAAGATCAAGGCAGTGAACTCACAGGCGAAGCAGGTGGATGGCATTGCTAGAAGTGTCAGACTCAACCTGGGAGAATTCGAGGGCCGAGTGGATCTCATGGTCATCGAGATGGATGACTTTGGTTTGATCCTCGGCAATGCGTTTATGAGTACTGCTGGAGTGGGAGTTTTTCCACACCTGGGAGGTATACTGATCATGAGCACGGCGGGTGCAAGCTTTGTTCGTGGCAGTGGGAGGCCTTCTGGGGTCGAGAGCCGCACTTTTACTGGCGAGCACTTGTCGGCAATGCAAGTGGCTCGGGGGTGCAAGCGAGGAGCCTCGACTTATCTTGCTGTGATGAGAGAGGTCCAGCCGGATCACGTGGTGGTGGTGCCGGACGAACTGTTGGAACTGTTGGAAGGCTATTCTGATGTGATGCCAACTGAATTGCCAGACGGGTTACCTCCCAAGAGGACGATCGAACACCGGATCGAGCTGGAGCCAGGGGCAAGAGCACCAGCGAAGGCGCCATATAGGATGTCGCCTAAAGAACTCACAGAACTCAAAATCCAGCTAGGGGAGCTGCTGGATTCGGGGAAAATTCAGCCATCAACTGCACCGTATGGGGCGCCAGTTCTATTCCAGGAGAAGCACGACGGGTCGATGAGACTATGCGTCGACTACCGGGGACTGAATAAGGTGACCATCAAGAACAAGTACCCAGTTCCTTTAATTGCTGATCTGTTTGACAGGCTGAGTGGAGCGCGGGTCTTCACTAAGCTGGACCTGAGGTCAGGATACTGGCAAGTCCGGATTGCGCCGGAGGATGTGTCAAAAACAACTATGGTCACAAGGTATGGGTCTTTTGAATTCCTTGTGATGCCATTTGGGTTGACAAATGCGCCAGCTACTTTCTGCAATCTGATGAATGATGTGTTTCATGATTATCTCGATAAGTTTGTGGTTGTGTATCTGGACGACATAGTTGTTTATAGTGAGTCCATGGAGGAGCACCGTGGACACCTGAAGCAGGTTTTGGATCGCCTAAGGGAACATCAACTCTTTGTGAAGAAAGAGAAGTGTGAGTTCGGCCTGGAGGAAATCAGTTTTCTCGGCCATAAAGTTGGTCAGGGGTCGGTGCGCATGGAGGAATCAAAGGTCCGAGCCATTGCCGAGTGGCCGGAACCGACGAAGGTGACAGAGGTGAGAAGCTTCCTAGGTTTGGCCAACTACTACCGGAAGTTCATACATGGGTACAGCCATGTAGTGTCACCGTTGACTGATCTGCTGAGGAAGGGACAGTCATGGGCGTGGACGGGTTCATGCCAAGCAGCTTTTGATGAGTTGAAAGCAGCTATATCTTCTGAGCCGATACTGAAGTTGCCGGACTTCAGTCGACCGTTTGAGGTGGTGACAGACGCTTCAGACAAGGCAGTCGGAGGAGTACTACAGCAGGATGGGCATCCGATCGCTTTTGAGAGTTGGAAGCTGAAGGACGCTGAGACGAGGTACTCAGCGCATGAGAAGGAGATGCTCGCAGTGGTACATTGCCTTCGAGTGTGGCGAGTGTATTTGCTGGGATCCAAGTTCGTGGTGATCACGGATAACGTAGCTAACACTTTCTTCAAGACCCAGAAGAAACTATCCCCGAGACAAGCGAGATGGCAAGAGTTTCTGGCGGAGTACGACTTCGAGTGGTTGCACCAGCCGGGAAAGACGAATCAGGTGGCAGATGCCCTGAGTCGAAAGAACATGGAGGTGGTGGCAGCTATATCAGAAATTCAGACTGAGATATTGGGGCAAGTCCGGGAGTTAGCAAGAGACGACCCAGAGTACAAGAAGCTGGTCGACAGGATCAGTGAGGGGCTGATTCGAAAATATTGGACTGAAGATGGAGTGGTTTACGCCAGTGGGGGTCGGCTTTATATCCCTACGGGTAGACTACGGCGAAAGCTAATGGAGGAGTCCCACGACACCCAGTGGGCAGGACATCCTGGGAGAGACAGGATGTACGCTCTAATGACCAGGGCGTATTATTGGCCGGGAATGAAGGCTGATATCGAAGCTTTCGTCAGGTCTTGCTTAGTTTGCCAGCAAGACAAGGTGGAGAGACGACTAGAGGCAGGCTTGCTGCAGCCTCTACCTACACCAACGAGGCCGTGGAGTTCGGTTTCGATGGACTTTGTGTCCGGATTCCCCAAGGTGAGGGGAATGTCGTCGGTGATGGTTGTTGTAGATCGATTCTCAAAGTATGCCGTAGTTACAGCAGCTCCACAGAAATGCTCAGCCGAGAAGACTGCTGAACTGTTCTTTAGGAACGTGGTCAAGTACTTTGGAGTACCGGCAGACATAGTGAGTGATCGAGACGCCAGGTTCACAGGGAGATTCTGGACGTGCTTGTTTGGTTTACTAGGGAGTAAGCTGAACTTCTCTACAGCTAATCATCCTCAGTCTGATGGGCAGACTGAGAGGACGAATGCTCTACTCGAGGAGTATTTGAGGCATTTCGTCACAGCCAGCCAGGGGAATTGGTTGGATCTTCTTGATGCGGCGCAGTTTTGTTATAATCTGCATCGTTCCTCAGCAACGGGACTGAGTCCTTTCGAGGTTGCTACAGGCTACCAGCCTCTTACACCACTGGAGGTAGCTTTGCAAGGGCGCGGAGCGAAGTGTCCAGCAGCATACAGGTTTGCCCGAGACAGGCAGGAGCTGTATGAGGATGCGGTGGATTCACTAGCCAAAGCAACACGCAGAATGAAGAGATATGCCGACTTGAGGAGAAGGCCGGTATCGTTCAGCGTAGGGGACAAAGTGATGCTGAGACTCACACCACAGATCTGGAAGAAGATCAGACGTACCGAGGTGCACAGGGGATTAGTGCAGCGGTATGACGGTCCTTTTGAGGTGGAGAAGGTGATCGGGAGCGTGGCCTACAAGTTGAAGCTTCCGGAGAGGTACCAACTTCACCCAGTATTTCATGTCAGCTTTCTCAAGCCATTCCATGAGGATGTGGTCGATCCGAGGAGAGCTCGTCCAAGGAGAGCTCCACCTACTGTCCGGCGGCAATATACGAAGCAGGTGGGGAAGATTTTGGCGCATAGGCAAGGTGCACCAAACACCGGGATTGAGTATCTGATAAAGTGGAAGGGCGAACCGAGGAGTGAAGCTAGCTGGGAACGAGCAAGGGACTTGTGGCAGTTCGAGAGGAGAATCAAGAAGTACCAGGGAGGACTTAACCCTCCGATGAGGACATCGGATCTCATTGGTGGGGGTGAGCTGTTACAGCCTTAGTCCGAGGACGTGCCGGGTGCGCGGGATTGGGCAGTTGTTCCCATGCATGCCGGGTCCGACACGAGTAGCACGGGGCTATTCGAGTGGTGAAACAACTGGTTGAGGCTAACACGGTGTTGCAGTTGCAGGTAACGAAGTGCCGAGCATGAGTCAGTCGGAGACCAGATAAACCTCAAGATGATCGAGACAGGTGCTGGTGACCGAGCACTTGGGCGTCGATCATGATCGAGCATTGGTGCCGAGAACCGAGCGCGAGGACTCGAGGTTGATCGCTGCGTGCGGATCACGGAGTGCCGGGTGTGCGCTGGTTCGATGCTGGTGTGCGATCGCTAGCGTGCGCGAGCGAGTAGCGAGCGTGATCGAGCGCTGCCGAGACTTCGGTGCAGCGTGCTCGAGCATTGACGCGAGCGTGGGCGAGCGCTGCCGAGACAGCGGTGCAGCGTGCGCGAGCGTGGGGCGCTAGCGGGATTTTGATCGAGCCATGACCGAGGCGCTAGCGAGCGTTGCCGAGACATCGGTGCAGCGTGCGGTGCGACTCAAGTAGCGAGCAGGTAGCGGTAGCGAGGTGCGGTATCACGCTACGTGACCGAGACCTGGTGAACGAGCATGCACGAGCAGTGGCGAGCACGTGATCGGTAGCGAGGGTCTGGCTGCACCAACATGATCGATGGATGGAGTTGATCGGTACTGATGGCTTATCGGTAGCAGGGGTTATCGGTGGTGCGTCTGGGACGTGCACGAGGTTGCTGGATGGTCGAGCCGAGGACTTGGGTCGAGCCAGGGGGTTGGACGTGTGCTGGACTTTTGTTTGACGATAGAGATAGGGGTATATCTTGATCGTATCTTGGAGAAGATTGCAACTGAATTCAGAGATAAGCATGGCGAGGGCTGGATTGAATTGAGACGTCAAGGGAGTCCAGGTTCGTGGAAGATCTTTGGAGATAATCTGTTGGGAAAAGATTCTACAAAGATTACGCTTATATGTGCTGGATGGCAACAACGTGGAGATCCTATAAAGGAGGAAGCCAACGTGAGAAGAAGGAAGAACTGCCGAGAGGGGTCTTGGTGGAGCGTCGTGATCTGTTTTGTGGAGAAGACGGAAACCTCAACAAGCAAGTTCGTGGAGTGCTGCAGATCGATTCCGGGAATCGATTCTTCACGAGTTCATCGGCATAGGGTTGCTGGTCGTGGTGCTGTGTTTGGAGGTACGACGTGGTTCTTCTCATAACCTAGTTTGCATTACTTGGTTGAGGGTTTTGCATGTAAACGAGTAGGTCGTGGGTGGCTGC
>JAURVB010006346.1:0-10151 GCA_033002965.1 Piper betle | reverse complement strand
GGTCACAACTGAACCAAAATTAAAACCACTGGGTGAAAAACCAAAGGTTTTACAAGTTGACTGCTTAACATGCACCAAGAAATTACGTGAACGGATCAGAAGTCCTCAAATCTTATTGTCATGCGTTAAAAATATTGTTAAAGTCGGTTAAACATGCAAAAGCAGTAAGACGACCAAATAATTAACTTGGACGACTAACTAAAACAATTAATTGAAAGAAAACTTACATGCAAGAAAGAGAGCTAGAGCAGATGAACCTTGAAGGCCTGACGAAATAAAGCAAAAATACAGAAGAGGTAGGGGGAAGGGGGTATTTATATTTGTAAATCGGTGGTTCGTATAAGGGGGAAGGAGTTGTATTTATATGTCGGTTTGGGAACGATCAATATAGCCTAAGTGATCAATTGGGCATCGGTGATTGCGAGTTCTGATCAAACAACAGCCCAATAATATTAGAAATCTAAAATTATAATGCAACTGGGCTTTTACAGATTGTTACACAGCTTGCCTAGCCAGTTCAAGTCATCCATCCATTACTTATAAATTATAATCTCCAACTCCACTCATGTACCTCTTGCTCTTCACAATATTTAACTACTTAATAAAAAAAAACTAAATCTCTCTTCTGATAGATGACATTCTTACATTTGTTTATATTTGTTATAAGAATTAGAGAACTACGAAGAGTAACAATATAGTGCAAGAATCTATCTCTATATTTATAAAACCTGCTTTATCTACCAAAATATTAATCATATTTTGGGCAAAATATTTTAAATATTGATGACTGAATATATTTTATGATCTAACTACTAAAAAAAAATCTTTCAACCACCACAAATTTGTGACCGCATCTCCGGTTGCAAATTTGCGACCACTTAAATTTTGCATCGTGTGGGCAAGTAATTTTTTGTTCTATTACACTGCAACAAGGGGAAACTCGCCACCTTTAGCCATGTGAATTTATAATTCACCAAAATTTGTCACCCATCCATGCACACCATTTTTTATATTTCTATTGTTTATTATTCCCTTATTATCAATTTGTTCAAATTTTACACAAATTCAAAGTATCTTATATTTAAATTAAAATACATTTCAACTGTTATTTTTTAATAAGTTGATTTAAGATTTTTATCTATTTTAAAGTTTTAACTCAAGATAAGACCTAATTCTAGATTATTTGAATCATCTATTTCTATTTGTTAACATAAAAAAATAAAATTATTTCAATTCAAATTATTCTTATCAATGGGAAAATAATTTCTTTGGGAATAAATAATATTTTTACAAATAAAAAATGATGGTAATATTATTGAACGGAAAATCATTGATAAGTCATTTTGTTATCTTTGTGGAGCAAATGAAGAAACAATCATACACTTATGTCTTAAATATCAATTAGCTATAGCCCTTTTAGTTGAATTGTGGAATGTTAATGTTGACCTTCTGCCTTCTAATTCTGGCAAAGACTTAATTGCTTGTTGTGTCTTTCTATTCCATCAATTTCACAAGTGGTCTGCATTCAAGTTCTCAAATTTTTTATTTACGGTGAAGAAATTTGGAGACTTCGAAATCAGCGAAGTCTGGGCTTGATTAATAACTTCAATGTGCAATCCCTTTCCGCTACGATTAACAAAAAAGTTCAAAGTAACTTAGCTACTCTTACTTATGCTCAGATCTCTACAGTAACTCCTATGCAGGCTATTATTCCTCAAGATTGTTGGGATTTTGTTATATCTATTGATGGCAGCGTTTATCCAAACTCTATCTAAGCTAGTTGGGGACTGACCATTTTCAGTTCATTGGGTATCTCCACAATACCCTCGACTATGTCTCTGGCAGCAACTTACAGAATGTTCTATTCTTTCTGATTGCCTGAATACTGTTAGATTTATAAAGGAGATGATGACTGTATTTTGTGGAACAACTTTCAGTTGGCTGGTACTTGTAGAAATGTATTTTGTAAGCTGCAGAAAGGTTCCCATGGTCTGGTTGACATTACCGGGGTTACCTAGATGTATGAATTCTGCTGCTCATTTTGTTGCTTCTCAAGAGCAGATATTAGGTTGCATTCATCAAGCTCTATCGCTTTCATAATGTAACTTCTGTTTTCTTGTTAAAAAAACCTCTCTTCCCTCTCCTCTTTTATTGATTCTCTCATCTCGCCCGGTTAGGTGGCTGACCTCTATTCTTTTCTAAAACTCATGGCCAACTTCTTCTCTCCTCTTGCTCTTTGGAAGAATTTGTTTCGGTGGTTTCTTCTACACTGACCGGACACTTGTGTAGAAACTTGGAATCATGTCATTACAAAGTGTAATTCTTTCGATAATAACTTAACTAACTGGAGAACTAAAGCGGTACTACATAATAGATAGATAAACAAATACACTCATGTATCAATAGATGAATAATAAATAATAACTACATAAGTACATGATTAGATACGAATAAATGAAAATATGCACATGAGTAAGTAAATAAATAAATTAATAACAACAACTAAGCCTGAGTAATAATAATAACAATATAAATAATAACTATTTAAGTATATAAATAAGCAAGGGTAATCAATAATACATGCATGAGTATAATTAAGTAAATAAATAAATAATGAACATGAATAATTATAATTGCATGCACCGACAAATAATAGCAAATAATTATATAAGCATGCATCATCTACGTTAAATAAATAAATAACAAGAAAAAACATCAATAAATGAATAAATAAATAGACAAAGAAATAATAAATAAAATGAAAACGTTCATAACATATAACATATAAACATGCCTATGCATCGAAATCAAAATACCGTTAAAAATAAACAAACATAAATGGAAAATTTCTTGCCCCTTGGCCACTGATCGGCGTTGTTGCTGCCAGAGCCTGTTGGTTTCAAGCCTAACTACACCCGGACACGTCAGCCATTGCTACCACTGACAATCTTGGCACCTTTACCATTGTCAGGGATACCGATCCCGACCAGTGCCAATCGTCGGAATGTACTTGGGCTTCAACCGTCACCGGCGAGCTACATTTTGAGCTTGATTATGGCCACCTCTAGCCACGACTCGGGTTTTCGTTGCCAGCGACGTCATCATAGTCCTACCACTGACGTTTTCGACTGCTGCCATGCTCTGTTGTGTTGGAGTTCCTCCTCCACCAATTTTGACTGTGTTCGAGCACAACCGAGCCAATGTTGTGGACCCAGTCATGGATTGGGTCATAGCCGAAACCATTTGTCCAACCGATTTATCTGACTGCATAACGACGCGGCCAAATTAATCCTCTGGGCCGCACTTAAATATATAATAGCTCGAACCACCCATAAGCCCATCAAACAATTTAATAGTTCACAAAAAAATTCAATCAATTAGATAACATGGCACAATGGAAATAAATAAATAATTTAACATAAGCCTAGTGGTCATTAAAATATAATTAAACTATGTTGAAATCAATAAACAATAAGTTTATCGGTGAGTAGATACTTATAAACTAATAACACAATTCAAACTATCACTTATGAAGTCATTAATAAGTCAAATTCAAAATGATTATACTAAATTTCATGACTATAATATGCATCATCAAAAGAAATATTGTCATCTAAATTTGATCCCATAAAGATCCCATAAATTAAACCAAAGTGTTTCGTTGCCCTACCATATATGCTCAAAACTAAAATTAATAACAATTTAATATTAATATCGAGTTAAATCGAACCAAAGTGTTTCATCATATTAATTAAGTAACCATACTAACCTAATTCCATAACTTACGTATTAATTTTGGCGTTAAATATAAGTCCATAACTAACCCAAGTCCCCGGAAAGACCACCGGCACTAAAAGTATTGGCCGAGATCAAAAGATGAGAAGATCATGGCGTACTGGGGGAAAGAGAGGCGGATGGCACACTTCCTAGCCCAATCAAAGCCGCGGCTGCTTCTTGGCTGGCGTTCATATGTGGGTCAGTTGTGCCATTGGCTACAACAATGTTGGCAGGGGAGCTCACCTGACCAATATTGTTACACTAGCCTTTGTCACTTCGGTGGCCTTGGCTGTGATCGGCGGATTGGGGGCTCATCTAGGTGCGGGGTGAGTGTGGCGGCCACTAGGGTGCTCTTGGCTGGCTGGTTGGCTAGTGGGTACAAGTGGTACGTAGTCTTTGAGCAAAAAAAAGCCTGAAACCGAAAGGTAATTAATTTTCACAAGTCGAAGATCGAGAATTTTGCGGGATTAGGGAAAGAGGGAGGGCGGTGGGGGAAGAGATGGTTAGGGTTTCAGCGGGGTAGGGAAGAAAGGGGGTGGCGATGGACATGGAATGGGATGCCGACTCCTGACACATTTGGGCTCGAGAATCTTTGGAGGGGTGGGTGGTTGTTTGTTTATATATATTACATGTCAGGCATGGATATTGGAATCCGCATGTCCAGCCCATTTATGAGAAACTGGTGCATGTTCGGCCCATTTTAAAAAATGGTAATTATCAAGACATTAGTATTATATATAATACTTCGTTCATAATACTTAAATAATAATAATAATAATAATAATAAATAAATCGAGTTCAATTCAATAATAAATAATAAATCTTGTGCGCTATTTACACCATGATTGCAAAAATTAGAATCGGTTTTCGAAAGAGTCGGAATTAGAACTCGGTCTGAATCGAACATGAATTGGTTCAGTTGAATCGATCCAAATCGGGCATATATAAAAATTTAATAACTCATAATATAAATACATGAAAGATATAATTATATAATTTTTTAACACAAAATACATAAATTTATATATTTGGGCTCGAGAATATTTGGAGGGGTGGGTGGTTGCTTGTTTTATATATATTACATGTCACGCATGTATACCGGAATTGGCAAGCCGGCCCATTTAGGAGAAACAGTTGCATGTTCGGCCCATTTAAAAAAATTGGGAATTATCAAGATATGACTATTATATATATTACTTTGATCATAATATTTAAATAATAATAATAATAATTATTATTATTATAATAAATCGAGTTCAATTCAATAATAAATAATAAATCTTGTGGGCTATTTACACGTTTCTCTTTTTCAACAGCTCACACGGAGCTAAAATCATGAATATACAAATATACAATTGCCAACCAAACAATAAATGGAAATTACAAAGATAAATTCGTCATCATCTCGATCATGACTCCTCATTCGTTATAATCTGTTGAGGAAGTTCACATTATCCGTGTTGATGTGTAGGGCCATATTGGCAGCGTCCTCCTCGTCTATCCCAGCAAAGAATGGATCCTCAAGTAGCTCTGCCGCCGAGGGACGCACCTTGGCATGGACGAGGCACTTCTCGATGAACGCCCTCACCTCCGAATCCTTCACCTTCTCCATGGCCTTGGGCCGCACCCCCATCGACACCGCCCGATATATCTCCACGAAGCTGTCGCACTCCAAGTAGGGGATCTCCAACGTCACCAACTCCAGAAGACATAGCCCGAACGAGTAGATGTCCACCTTCTCCGTGTACTCCTCGTCATAAAGCTCTGGGGCCATGAACTCCGGCGTGCCCAAGACGGTGTGGGCGGAGTGGCTTTCGTCGACCACGGCCGCCAGCCCGAAGTCGCCGACCTTGACCTGGCCGAGGTTGCCGTTGATGAAGACGTTGGCGCAGTTGAGGTCGCGGTGGATGATGCAGGGCTCGTGGCTGTGCAAGTAGTCGAGGCAGCGGAGGATCTGCCGCGACCACTTCTTGATGGCCCTGAGTGAGACATGCCGGTGCTTCTTCCTGTACTGCCGAAGGCTGCCGGAGTTGCAGAGCTCGGTGATGACGTTGATGGTGTCGCGCTCCTCGTCCTTCCACACATCGAACAGCCGTATGATGTTGTCGTGCCGAAGCTCCCGAAGCAGGCCGACCTCTGCGTATAGTCGGTCGATTGCACGTCGATCGTCGGAGAAGCAGCGGAGCTTGATCTGGTTCCATGCAACCTCCATGCCATGTTTGAGGTCGAAGGCTCTGTACACCTTCTTCATGGAACCCGATCCAAGAATGTCATGGTATCGGCCGAAGCGGCCGGTGGGATCGACCTCGGCAAAGGCCTCTTCGTCGCTCATGGTACTACTGGTTTTGATGCGGGTGTGGCTGTGGTGGAGGGCGGCCAAGTAGCCGGCATCGGTGTAGTGCTGGGAAAGAGGAGCCTTCTTCGTCTGAATCGATGGGAGACTCGCCATATTCACCATAATGACAAGATTTACTCTACAATACCCAAAGAAGAAATAAGATTACAATTTGAAATCTATAATAAAAGGTAATATTCTAATTCTAATATATATAATAATAGGTAATATTCTTTAATCAAACACATTTAAATAAACCTTATTAAGCCTATCTAACAGGTAATACAATTAATTAATTAATTAACCATAAAAATAAACGCCACCTCCTAAATATAGACTCAAATTTTTATTAAGTTATTTAAACATGCTTTCAACATCTGTACACAAGATCAAACTTCTATCGACTAAACTAGCCTTCAAATTCAGTTTAATATATAGGGCAACCCTCGTGTATTGGAAAAGATAATCAAGAAGCGGAAACTTTGTCAAAAAGCAAGAACTAATCGATAGCTATCTGAAGTCTCAAGAAACTGCTAGAACCACGTCCCCAAAACCCGGGATTGGAAAGAGATCCATTCCGAACAAATTATCACAGCCAAATAACGAAACAAATTTTTTTGCCTGGCAAATAGCTAAACAAGTTGATTGCTTAACATGCAGCAAGAAATTACATGAACTGATCAGAACTCCTCTAATCTTATTGTCATGCATTAAAAATATCGTTAAGTCGGTTAAGCATGCAAAAGCAGTAAGACGAGCAAATAATTAACTTGGACGACTAACTAAAACAATTAATTGAAAGAAAAACTTCCATGCAAGAAAGAGAGCTAGAGAAGATGAACCTTGAAGGCCTAATGAAACAAAGCAAAAAGACAGAAAACCGGAGGATTGGCAGCAGATAGAAAGGAGAGAAGGTGGGGGAAGGGGGTATTTATATTTGTAATTGGCGGTTCGTGTAAGGGGGAAGGAGTTGTATTTATAGGTCGGTTTAGGAACGATCAATAGATTACAGGACTTTGGAGATTGCAATTGGGCTTTATAAGATTGTAATACAATCTTGGGAATTAGAAAGCAATTGGGCTTTATAAGATTGTTATACAACTTGCTTAGCCACTTCAAGTCACTCCAACTTTCCCGATCAGCCATTTTCTTACCTGGGTTAATATCAAATCGCAAGATGTCGCTGATCCTAAATTTTTTTGCCATTTTTTTTATAATTTAGAGAATGTCGTAGGTTTTGTAATAATCAAGAACTATATAATTAAATTAGCACTATCATAAAAAAATAAATATCTCTTTTGATACATGACATTCTTGGGTTTGTTTACATTATTATTATAGTTATATAATTATTATAATAGTATATTATTATTATTAATTTGGCCCATCAATTATTTTTGTGGACCCATAAATATTTACGTAATTCAAGGCTTTTATAACTCTTGTGTTTATTATTAGGATAGAAAATTTTTAGATATTTAAAACATATCCTAGCAAAAAATCTTAAAAAATTGATAAATTTAATTTAAAAATATTTATACTCTTCTACCCGGTTACATTAAAATGCAGGAATCTTTCTCAGTCTCGTTGTGTTATGTCATCCTTTGGTTCATTCCGCCTTCGTAATAATTTTTGGACCAATAAATATTTATTTCATTTTTGCTTCATATAATATACTTTGCTTCATTTAAATAATGTTTTTGGTATTTATTATTTAAAAATATACCTTTGGAGTTTAGTTCTACCTTAAAATTTAGAAATTTTTTAAAAAAATCAAAACAAAAACCTTTGAAAATAGTACAAAATAGAAATAATTAAGCAAAGGCACCGCTGCATCGGACGATAATTATTTGTGTCAGTTTGAATGTCCAACTCGGCTTGATCTTAAACAAGCTACGTTGAAACAATTTATATTGGTTGAAGGGACTTGATAGAAAAGCCCAACGGTCGGTCTGAGTAGGATTGGACCTAGTGAAAATCACAAAAAGCCCAACTTTAATATTATTCCCGTAATTCAATGGTCATTAAACTATCGTGTTAATAGTGAAAATCACAAAAGATATTACTCAAGCCCATCAAAAATTAAATGAAATCTCATTAATAATTGAATGAAATATAAATCTTCTCTACAAAAGAGTTCAAACCATCATAATTAAAATATAATCTAAAAACTCGAAATCCAGACTTGTATCGATATGCTATAAACAAAAATCAACTTAAAATCAACTCGAAGCCAAAGTCTTTTAAATTATGTCAATAAATAGTTGTATAAAATTATTATACATTATTATCTTTGACCCTTGAAATAGATAAATATATAATTTATATTTTAATTAAAAATATTAATTTAACTAATCTATATAAAAAAATGTTTTATATGTTTTATGACTTGACTCACCGAGTCAATTGAAAAATTAATCAATATATAGTCATCCGAAGTTTGACCTGACAAATTAAGGAAAGAAGTTCATTTAAATACACGGAGAAATTAGGCTTAGGCCCGAAGGGAAGGCTGGGAGAAATTACAAATAAGTGACAGACATAATTAATCATCTTGGTGCTTGGAAAATAAAAAATGTTCCAATGCGATGATGGTGCTTGGATATTAATATCCATTAAAATCCAAAGCAGACTAAAAATATTGAAATCTTAATAAATTACTTTTTAAAAAACAAAATCACACATTTTGCTTTAATATTATTCTCGTAGTTCAATGATAATAAAACTATTGTGTTGATAGTGAAAATCACAAAAGAAATTACTAAAGCCAATCAAAAAAAATATCAAATCTCACTAATAATTGAATGAAATATAAATATTCTGCACAAAATAATTCATACCATCATAATTAAAGTATTATTTAAAAACTCAAAATTCAAACTTGTCTCAACATGTCGTGACTCCGAATTGACTCGAAGCTGACTTAGCATCCTTTGTATTATTTTTTTAATTATGTGAATAAATAATTATATAAAACTAGTATATATTGCTATCTTTGACCATTAAAATTTATAAATATATAATTTATATTACTTAAAAATAATAATTTAACAATCTATAAGAAAAGATAATATATTTTATAATTTTGATAATTTGACTTGCCAAGTAAGCTGAAAAATAAATCATTATAAAGTCATCCGTACTATGACTAACAAATTAAGGCAGAAGAAAATGAACCAACCTGCCTTAGCTGACCGGAGGTTAACCAAAAATACGAAAGATATAAAAATAAAAACAAGCATATGCATCATAATATGATAAATAATTATGCTTCAGGTATAAAGTATAATATAACAAAAATGATTAAACATAAAATTTAAATATCAATAAAATTTGTTAACTATAAAATAAATCATGATATATTAAATAAAAGAATTACATAAAGTGAAAAAAATTTCTACCAGCATTACCTTTTAAGCTATGGACGAGACTCAGTTAACTCTGATCATAAAATTTCAATAAAAAATTACTAATCATAAAATAAATTATGATATATTAAATAGAACAATTACATAAATTGAAAAAAGATTTTTCTGCCCAGCATTACCTTTTAAGCTATGGATGAGACTCACCCTCGTGAACTCTGAATTCATTTAACACGTAAAAAGGCGTATATCTAAAAAGTTGGTGAGATTAATATTACACCATAGCTTTACATTCATTTATTTAAGGGAGATTTAATGCCAATAGTTACCTAAAAGTTGTTGAGATTAATATTAGACCTTAAATTTATTTTCTTTAATTAAAATAAATTTTTTTGAAATTAGGTAGAAGAAGATAACGACCAACTAACAACGTCAATTGTTCGTCAAACACCTTCAAAGGCCTCAGAATTGCAGAATGTCAGCAAGGCTACAACAGCCATTCAGTCCCGAAAGATGGTGTGTTTTACAAGTATTTTTCTCACAGACCGCTACCATCATTAATCAAAATTAGTTAACATCAACCCAACTTAAAAGAACACAGAACGAAAAAGTTATCAAAAGATAATATAACAGATTGAATGGCTGACAAAATTGATGAAAAAAACATAAAACAA
>JAURVB010006345.1:0-22943 GCA_033002965.1 Piper betle | reverse complement strand
ATAATAAATCGAGTTCAATTCAATAATAAATAATAAATCTTGTGGGCTATTTACACGTTTCTCTTTTTCAACAGCTCACACGGAGCTAAAATCATGAATATACAAATATACAATTGCCAACCAAACAATAAATGGAAATTACAAAGATAAATTCGTCATCATCTCGATCATGACTCCTCATTCGTTATAATCTGTTGAGGAAGTTCACATTATCCGTGTTGATGTGTAGGGCCATATTGGCAGCGTCCTCCTCGTCTATCCCAGCAAAGAATGGATCCTCAAGTAGCTCTGCCGCCGAGGGACGCACCTTGGCATGGACGAGGCACTTCTCGATGAACGCCCTCACCTCCGAATCCTTCACCTTCTCCATGGCCTTGGGCCGCACCCCCATCGACACCGCCCGATATATCTCCACGAAGCTGTCGCACTCCAAGTAGGGGATCTCCAACGTCACCAACTCCAGAAGACATAGCCCGAACGAGTAGATGTCCACCTTCTCCGTGTACTCCTCGTCATAAAGCTCTGGGGCCATGAACTCCGGCGTGCCCAAGACGGTGTGGGCGGAGTGGCTTTCGTCGACCACGGCCGCCAGCCCGAAGTCGCCGACCTTGACCTGGCCGAGGTTGCCGTTGATGAAGACGTTGGCGCAGTTGAGGTCGCGGTGGATGATGCAGGGCTCGTGGCTGTGCAAGTAGTCGAGGCAGCGGAGGATCTGCCGCGACCACTTCTTGATGGCCCTGAGTGAGACATGCCGGTGCTTCTTCCTGTACTGCCGAAGGCTGCCGGAGTTGCAGAGCTCGGTGATGACGTTGATGGTGTCGCGCTCCTCGTCCTTCCACACATCGAACAGCCGTATGATGTTGTCGTGCCGAAGCTCCCGAAGCAGGCCGACCTCTGCGTATAGTCGGTCGATTGCACGTCGATCGTCGGAGAAGCAGCGGAGCTTGATCTGGTTCCATGCAACCTCCATGCCATGTTTGAGGTCGAAGGCTCTGTACACCTTCTTCATGGAACCCGATCCAAGAATGTCATGGTATCGGCCGAAGCGGCCGGTGGGATCGACCTCGGCAAAGGCCTCTTCGTCGCTCATGGTACTACTGGTTTTGATGCGGGTGTGGCTGTGGTGGAGGGCGGCCAAGTAGCCGGCATCGGTGTAGTGCTGGGAAAGAGGAGCCTTCTTCGTCTGAATCGATGGGAGACTCGCCATATTCACCATAATGACAAGATTTACTCTACAATACCCAAAGAAGAAATAAGATTACAATTTGAAATCTATAATAAAAGGTAATATTCTAATTCTAATATATATAATAATAGGTAATATTCTTTAATCAAACACATTTAAATAAACCTTATTAAGCCTATCTAACAGGTAATACAATTAATTAATTAATTAACCATAAAAATAAACGCCACCTCCTAAATATAGACTCAAATTTTTATTAAGTTATTTAAACATGCTTTCAACATCTGTACACAAGATCAAACTTCTATCGACTAAACTAGCCTTCAAATTCAGTTTAATATATAGGGCAACCCTCGTGTATTGGAAAAGATAATCAAGAAGCGGAAACTTTGTCAAAAAGCAAGAACTAATCGATAGCTATCTGAAGTCTCAAGAAACTGCTAGAACCACGTCCCCAAAACCCGGGATTGGAAAGAGATCCATTCCGAACAAATTATCACAGCCAAATAACGAAACAAATTTTTTTGCCAGGCAAATAGCTAAACAAGTTGATTGCTTAACATGCAGCAAGAAATTACATGAACTGATCAGAACTCCTCTAATCTTATTGTCATGCATTAAAAATATCGTTAAGTCGGTTAAGCATGCAAAAGCAGTAAGACGAGCAAATAATTAACTTGGACGACTAACTAAAACAATTAATTGAAAGAAAAACTTCCATGCAAGAAAGAGAGCTAGAGAAGATGAACCTTGAAGGCCTAATGAAACAAAGCAAAAAGACAGAAAACCGGAGGATTGGCAGCAGATAGAAAGGAGAGAAGGTGGGAGGAAGGGGGTATTTATATTTGTAATTGGCGGTTCGTGTAAGGGGGAAGGAGTTGTATTTATAGGTCGGTTTAGGAACGATCAATAGATTACAGGACTTTGGAGATTGCAATTGGGCTTTATAAGATTGTAATACAATCTTGGGAATTAGAAAGCAATTGGGCTTTATAAGATTGTTATACAACTTGCTTAGCCACTTCAAGTCACTCCAACTTTCCCGATCAGCCATTTTCTTACCTGGGTTAATATCAAATCGCAAGATGTCGCTGATCCTAAATTTTTTTGCCATTTTTTTTATAATTTAGAGAATGTCGTAGGTTTTGTACTAATCAAGAACTATATAATTAAATTAGCACTATCATAAAAAAATAAATATCTCTTTTGATACATGACATTCTTGGGTTTGTTTACATTATTATTATAGTTATTATTATTATTATTATTATTATAGTTATTATTATTATTATTAATTTGGCCCCTCAATTATTTTTGTGGACCCATAAATATTTACGTAATTCAAGGCTTTTATAACTCTTGTGTTTATTATTAGGATAGAAAATTTTTAGATATTTAAAACATATCCTAGCAAAAAATCTTAAAAAATTGATAAATTTAATTTAAAAATATTTATACTCTTCTACCCGGTTACATTAAAATGCAGGAATCTTTCTCAGTCTCGTTGTGTATGTCCTTGGTTCATTCCGCCTTCGTAATAATTTTTGGACCAATAAATATTTATTTCATTTTTGCTTCATTTAATATTTTTGCTTCATTTAAATAATGTTTTTGGTATTTATTATTTAAAAATATACCTTTGGAGTTTAGTTCTACCTTAAAATTTAGAAATTTTTTAAAAAATCAAAACAAAAACCTTTGAAAATAGTACAAAATAGAAATAATTAAGCAAAGGCACCGCTGCATCGGACGATAATTATTTGTGTTAGTTTGAATGTCCAACTCGGCTTGATCTTAAACAAGCTACGTTGAAACAATTTATATTGGTTGAAGGGACTTGATAGAAAAGCCCAACGGTCGGTCTGAGTAGGATTGGACCTAGTGAAAATCACAAAAAGCCCAACTTTAATATTATTCCCGTAATTCAATGGTCACACGTGTTAATAGTGAAAATCACAAAAGATATTACTCAAGCCAATCAAAAATTAAATGAAATATCATTAATAATTGAATGAAATATAAATCTTCTTTACAAAAGAGTTCAAACCATCATAATTAAAATGTAATCTAAAACTCGAAATCCAGACTTGTATCGATATGCTATAAACAAAAATCAACTTAAAATCAACTCGAAGCCAAAGTCTTTTAAATTATGTCAATAAATAATTGTATAAAATTATTATACATTATTATCTTTGACCATTGAAATAGATAAATATATAATTTATATTTTAATTAAAAATATTAATTTAACTAATCTATATAAAAAAATGTTTTATATGTTTTATGACTTGACTCACTGAGTCAATTGAAAAATTAATCAATATATAGTCATCCGAAGTTTGACCTGACATATTAAGGAAAGAAGTCCATTTAAATACATGGAGAAATTAGGCGTAGGCCCAAAGGGAAGGCTCGGAGAAATTACAAATAAGTGACAGACATAATTAATCATCTTGGTGCTTGGAAAATAAAAAATGTTCCAATGCGATGATGGTGCTTGGATATTAATATCCATTAAAATCCAAAGCAGACTAAAAATATTGACATCTTAATAAATTACTTTTTAAAAACAAAATCACACATTTTGCTTTAATATTATTCTCGTAGTTCAATGATAATAAAACTATTGTGTTGATAGTGAAAATCACAAAAGAAATTACTAAAGCCAATCAAAAAAAATATCAAATCTCACTAATAATTGGATGAAATATAAATATTCTGCACAAAATAATTCATACCATCATAATTAAAGTATTATTTAAAACTCAAAATTCAAACTTGTCTCAACATATCGTGACTCCGAATTGATTCGAAGCTGACTTAGCATCCTTTGTATTATTTTTTTAATTATGTGAATAAATAATTATATAAAACTAGTATATATTGCTATCTTTGACCATTAAAATTTATAAATATATAATTTATATTACTTAAAAATAATAATTTAACAATCTATAAGAAAAGATAATATATTTTATAATTTTGATAATTTGACTTGCCAAGTAAGCTAAAAAATAAATCATTATAAAGTCATCCGTACTATGACTAACAAATTAAGGCAGAAGAAAATGAACCAACCTGCCTTAGCTGACCGGAGGTTAACCAAAAATACGAAAGATATAAAAATAAAAACAAGCATATGCATCATAATATGACAAATAATTATGCTTCAGGTATAAAGTATAATATAACAAAAATGATTAAACATAAAATTTAAATATCAATAAAATTTGTTAACTATAAAATAAATCATGATATATTAAATAAAAGAATTACATAAAGTGAAAAAAAATTTTCTACCGGCATTACCTTTTAAGCTATGGACGAGACTAAGTTAACTCTGATTATAAAATTTCAATAAAAATTACTAATCATAAAATAAATTATGATATATTAAATAGAACAATTACATAAATTGAAAAAAGATTTTTCTGCCCAGCATTACCATTTTAGCTACCCTTGAGACTCACCCCCGTGAACTCTGAATTCATTTAACACGTAAAAAGGCGTATATCTAAAAAGTTGGTGAGATTAATATTACACCATAGCTTTACATTCATTTATTTAAGGGAGATTTAATGCCAATAGTTACTTAAAAGTTGTTGAGATTAATATTAGACCTTAAATTTATTTTCTTTAATTAAAATAAATTTTTTTGAAATTAGGTAGAAGAAGATAACGACCAACTTAACGTCAATTGTTCGTCAAACACCTTCAAAGGCCTCAGAATTGCAGAATGTCAGCAAGGCTACAACAGCCATTCAGTCCCGAAAGATGGTGTGTTTTACAAGTATTTTTCACCACAGACCGCTACCATCATTAATCAAAATTAGTTAACATCAACCCAACTTAAAAAAAGAACACAGAACGAAAAAATTATCAAAAGATAATATAACAGATTGAATGGCTGACATAATTGATGAAAAAAACATAAAACAATGTATATCTCATGGCCATTCCCAAGAGGTAAAGGCCGCGACGCCGCTTGCCCAGGGCGATAGGATATGAGACCGCCCAAGAGGCTGAAAGGCCGAAGCCTCACAACGCCTCCGAGCTCGATCTATGACGTTAACCCCGGAACATACAAGCACAAAACCGCTTGCTCCATTAAAGGTTGGAAGACATCGGACTCTTCCCGTCATCATGTTCAAAAGCCCCCACAAACCACATCAAATTGATCGCAACAAAGAGCAAAAACAGATAGAACAACCCAAAAAAAACACGATAGAAAAAATTTCGATATCGAAGACCAAACGAGTTAGAAGGGGCTGGTGATTCGTCGGCGACAAACGAGTTAGAAGAGAGTGGCCGATTGGAGAGATCTTAACCCCTAGTCTCAGAGGATGTGACGGTCGGCAAGGGAGGAAGGGTTTTTATTAAATTATACGGGCACCGACAATCAAAACTGACCGTCAGATTCTTAATGATCGTGCGGTTCGTTGGCTTCATTCTGCTCTAAGGGAAAGCTCCTCGGATTAAATCACATCATAATTTGTACAACGTTTAATTATGCTATAAGTTTTCTATGTGTTGCCGTGTGTTTGTCCAACATGTAATGAATAATTATTTGGTGCATATCTTCTAGTTATTGTATTTAATTATTACTCAAGTTTTTTTGTAATCTTCAAGTTCATATGTTATAAATTAGAACTATCATATAACTTATTCACATGAACATATGATCATTATGAGACGTGAACATTCAATTTGTTGTCATGAGATTTAAAGAAATATGTGTTTGTCAAGCATGAACATATGAGATGCGAGACATTTATATTTGTATTCATTAGTGAGAATTGTTGCGAGGTCGTATAGCTAACATGGCTACAAGACATAATCAAGTATCAACAAATCGTACTTCATTAAATACTATTAGTGATAGTTTTAAAATTTCAACAATAAATGAGTTCCTTTGCTAGTACATTTATAATTGCTTATTGGGTTTTGCACCCAATATTAGTGGTAAGACTTTACATGTGATTATTTTACTTATGTATGATAAAGATTCTTTTTCTTTTTTTTTCTTTTATTTATTTTTTTATTCAAAAGAAAAATCTATATCTAAAAAAAAAATCTATATTAGATTTCCATTCCGATGAAAATCCTGCCTTTTCCTCACAGAAAAACTTCATGTGTTTGAAATGAAGTCAATGCCTTCATACATGTGATTTGATGTAATTTGCTTCTACATCTAAATGATTTAAATTTATTATTTTTATAATTGTAGTCATGCATATAATAATAGTGTAGTCATGCATTAAAAAGATGCAAGAGTGACTAAGGTCTTAAACATTTATAGAAAATACGTTTGCTTTATAGAATTACGTATTACTAAAGTGACATTTGAAATATCATCCAATAGTTGTTTTATTTTTTATACAAGTACTGAGAAACAAGTGCAAGACGTCCTCAATCTTATTAATCTTGCCGGCAGGGTGCGTGCCTCCAATATTCACTTTGCACGGCTCATCCTTCCAATTTTATACATTTTTAATACCAATTTTTAATGATATGTCCATTTAAAGGTGCTCTGTTTTTTTATGGCCCTCCATTACATATTGTAAAATTAAGTTAATGGAACACACATAATTTGATTTTTAGAGGTGTGTTTTAGATTGATTTTGCATTCGTCTTCATGACATTGTATATAACACTTAAATCCGGTTCAAGTTTAGGAATTGAACCGGAATATTACTGGTCCCGATTAGGTCGGATAATCCAAATCCAGCTCGTGAGGATTTATTCTCGACGTCTTAAGATTAAGATACTAATCCCGATGCATAAATAAATGTACAAAATCCTACCATGCTACTATATAGATGACATACAAATAAATTTACACTATACTGCATAACACACAATGACCGCATGTGCAGCCCACACAACCAACGAAACTTTCTATGTGTCATAAACATCTACCTGTACCAGATTTTTGAAGTTTGATTAATTTATTGTATATATATATTTTGCATTTTTCTCTAAACATCAACATTTTAAATCAAATGGGTCGCGCCCATACTTGAGGTGAGATCAAATAATTTTACTTCGATGGTGATCCTTAAAAAATAATAATAACAATAAATAATAAATCGACACACGCGCGGATCGATTCTTTTTATATTCGGGTTTGAGAGTTCGATGGGATCAAGGTACCTTTGCCACGCAAAGAGAAGTGCGATCGAAATGAAATGTCATAGACACAAAATAACACACAACAAATCTACGATAAGATTAGTATTCACAATCTACTAATTTTTAATTCTTTCACAAATTAAAAATCTTAGTGAAATTTTAGCCCTTTAACTCTTTGACCTCATATTTAATTTGTCCATTTGAAAGCTTTCAAATTATAGTCCAGGTTAGTAAAATTTGTTACTAATTGATCTGGGAACTAAAGGTTCTGATTTGGATCTCGAGCTTGCGGTCACGGGTGTAGACATAAGGCTGCAACTGACCGGTAAGAAAACATGGACATCTGCAACTTGTTTGGAGTGCCAGTTGGTCATTGAGTGGATATAGTTGGGGAGCTTGGATGTAAACCATGCAAATGGGTAAGCAGGTACATCTTTACACACTCTTTTACTCTTCTCCTCTATTTCTAACAGCAACCCTATCGAAGGACAAGTCTCTTCTTCGACAACAATGAGGGAATGTTGATAATCGGTCGATGTTAAATCCAACAGGGACAATACTTGTAAGGCAGTGCCCTTGATTGCATTCTAGTAGCCAATCTGCCGTGACAAGGCAACAATTAGGATGGATTTTTTCCGGGGTAGAGGTTGGACTCTATTTTGGTGAAGGAGCAGTCCACCAAATTTTGGCCAATTCTTAGAGACAAGGCTCCGACTTTGTGAGGAAATAAGGACACCAGCCCTCTTACTATGATGATGGTAGACTCCAACAATGGGGCTCACGCTCTTCTTCCCTTGGCTCGGCTCCAAACACACACCAATGATACCTTCTTTTATCAGCAAGATACTTTTTCGGTGGCAACACAGATAAAATCAGGGTGTAGTCTAACAAGACCAGAAGATTACTTTACCAGGTTCACTTCAAATACCACGGCAGAGCAGGGAATAATCAAGTGGCCACGAAATCTACCTTTCGTTGCCGTTTTCCTCCTCCGTTTTTTCCATTTTTTAAATAGGTTACTTCCTGAATTTTTTTAGCGGTGGCGGCGAGTAAAGTTCGACTTGGGTTTGCAAATCACTGTACCAGATTCACATTAAATGCCACCGGAGAGCCGGGAACGACAAGCGTTAATAGGAAAACTACTGCAAAATCTGCGTCTCGTGCTGTTTGCTGCTCCGTTTTTCTTTCTCCCTTCTCCAGTGGGCCTCTTCTTAGGCTATTTCCCGGCGACAGCAGGCGTCTCCGACTGTGATTCTGGGTTGCGTTCCGTCGTGTGCACTCCGATGTCCAAGCCAATGGTCTTGGGCATCGCCGGAGATGTTGCTCCGACGAGTGGGATCCTCCCTTTCTCCCTTCTCTGGACTTCACGGACAGCAAACTCTCTGGTGGTGATTCTTATCTCGCAGCAGCAATGGTGGTCCTTCTCTACTTGGCAAGGCAGCAAGGTGGTGGTGGCGGTGACTTTCCGGCAACACTAGCTTCAGCTCCTTACTCTAACTTCGGCAACACTCCTCAGCGAGCGGCACGATGGTGAAACTGAGAAACAACCGGCAGGCTCCAAGCTCCAAAGTTGGCCCCTTTGCAGCCTACCTCCTATTAACGGGATGCACAACGATGACTCGGTGATAGGGGGAGGCCTTGATTCCAAGGACGGCGACTGTGTACGGATGACCCCGGCGGCACCCCGGCAAGGCTCAAGAAGTTGGGTGGCGATGAATGGCTTGAACGCCAGAACAGCTTTGGTGAATGGCACGACTTCGATGTGGTGATGATATGGCATCCAAGAGAAAACTTGCTTCTTCTCTGGTAGGTGGTAGCACTCCATCTCCTTGACTTCGGCAAGGGCGACTCTTTAGTAGCAGCAACAAGGCTTCATGGCGGCGGTAACTCCTAGCAGCAGCAATGAACAGGGGTAAGGTGAGGGCTTGGCAGTGACGATAACAATAACCCTTCTCTTCTGAGGCAAGCTTCACGGCAAGGACGGTGGTGTTGGGGAGCGTGTAATGGAAGTAACCGCGTGGGTTGTGGCAACCTGGTCAAACGAAGAGTTGTTTCTCCGGGTAGGCGATGAATCTCAAACGACGAGCTCCTTCCCGAATTGATCTAAAATTAAAATTAAATCTAGTTTATTTGGAACGTTATACAAAATGTTACACGAATCGTAATTAATTTTTAAAAAAATTATAAAATTATACCATATTTTACCATTAACCATAATTATGTATATTTTAGGCATAACACTTTAAAATACAACATAAACTACAAATAAATCAAAATACTTGATATCAATTCATATAGAAGACAAATATAAAGACTTTCATTTACAAATTTGATTGCTCTATTGGATTGGAATGGGTATGCAGCGGCCTCAAATCCAATTGGTAATCTAGACAATGGATTCACTAGTATTCTCCCCCATCACTCTGCCCTATTTACTTCTTGTTACAATCCTATAGAATCGGACATTAGGTTGCAGTGTTTTTATCTTAATTTCACGTCAAAATTGAGACTTGTTAGTGAGTGCCATATAAAAAGGACTATAAATCTTTTAAAATAACTAGTTATTTTAAGATGTACCCAAAGGTTTGTAATATTCAGCATTACTTATTGCCTCCGGGAAGTAGTGACATAGAAAAAGACTACTTAGGACAAAATTATATGGGCCCAGAAAGAGCCCAGTGGATTAGAATGAAAGTCGCCTAAAGTGAGAGTCCATAGAGTGAGCACAGGAGATAGTAAGGCGGAACGCTGGTAAAATCTTACAATGATACCAAATATGAGTGAGGCAAAACATGGTAAAAAATTACAATACTATGGTACGACACATTAGGTTGCTGTCTTTTTCGTCTTAATCTCAAAATTAATCAACGAGTGTTATACAAGAAGAGTTATAAATCTCTCAAAATAACTAGTCATTTCAAAATTTACCAAAAGGACCGAAGTACTTCCCTAAATATTTTTGCGGCCACCCCACAGTGAATCAGCCGGCGACAACGTTTCATGAGAACCACTTACCGGAACAAGATACAGCTTCACTTCACAAGTTCTGATTCCCAATTTTTATTGCAAAAGCTTGTGCATATTCTTGTTAAAAGACAAAATGGTGCGCCATGCACCGTCTCAGATAGCCTCTCCATCTTAGCCTTCATCGTCAAGGTTAACTTCAACAGCTATACCCAAGGAATATGCAATCATCAGGACTCTCAAATCTAATTTATTCAATCACTTTGTATTTATGTACAAGGCACACTCTTGGAGTGTGTCCCGCCTAAGAAAGCCACACACCAATCTCATTTTTTTAAATGGCCATGGCTTCCCACCAGATATCAACCACAACAAAGACACAGATTAATGCTAACTCAGTGGTCTACATCCCTTGCGTAGGAGACAATACTGAAACTGATCAAAAGCAGGAGGAGAAGGTGCAAAGAACCCAATGGGTCCGAGCAGCTATACTAGGAGCCAACGATGGACTGCTCTCAACTACCTCACTCATGCTCGGCGTCGGTGCTGCCAAGGAGGCCGACCGATAGTAGATGGTCCTCTCCGGCCTAGCCGGGGCGATTGCAGGGGCGATTGCCGGAGCTTGAAACATGGCCATAGCAGTGGCCGGGTGGCTCGTTGGCGATGGGTATTACTTTTGGTGTGCTAAAGCCCTTCGACCTAGACCATGATAAAGGAAAGGTGGAGAGCAGATTTAAGTGGTACAAGTGGTACGTAGTAATGGTAAAGCTAGTCTTTGAGCTGAAACAGAAAGGTAATTAATTTTCACAAGTCGAAGACCGTAAAATTTCGCGGGATTAGGGAAAGAGGGCGGTGGGGAAGATATGGTTAGGGTTTCGGCTGGGTAGGGAAGAAAGGGGTGGGGCGCATGGACATTGAATGGGATGCCGACTCCCGACACATATTTGGGCTCTGGGAATCTTTCGGAAGAAACAGGTGCATATTCGGCCCATTTAAAAAAATGGGAATTTTCAATATATTATTATTATATATATAAGGCCCATGTGAGGGCCTTTCAGTAGATTTAAAGAAATGTATATATGAGGCCCATGTTCGGCCCATTTAGTAGCATTTACTAGGCCCATGTTAGGTCCACTTGCTCATGCTCCAAAGCCATACACATTCACGTTTTCTCTCGTTAACTTGCTCATCTGGAAGTAGTCTGCCTGATTTAGTACCGCAAGGTTTATTGATCAAGTATTGTAATGGCAAAATTGGACACTATGGCCTTGTAGGTGTCTATGAGCAAGATGTTGGTACAGGGTTAAGATTTAGAGGGTATAACTTTTGTTTTTATCTTTTCTTTGTTATTATGGTAGCAAAGCCCAAAAATCGTCATTTTGATAGAACTTAATAATTTGATGGCTAGTAATTCGATACGCTGCCTTCTCAACTGTTGACGTGATATTATCTTGTTTTACCAGATTTTTTAAGTTAGAGACATTTATTGTATATATATTTTGCATTTTTTCTCTAAACATCAACATTTTATATCAAATGTGCCCGGTCCATACTTTGAGGTTAGATAAAATAATTTTAATTAGATCATGATCCTTAAATAATAATAATAATAATAATCTTTTGCCACATCTCGCACAGAGCTACAAATATACAATTGCCAACCAAACAATAAAAGGAAATTACAAAGACAAATTCGTCATCATCTCGATCATGACTCCTTGTTATTTTGGGAAAGATTTCAAAAAGTGTCTCTATCATTGTATATTTTGTCAACCATAAAAATAAATGCCATCTCCGGCATTTATTAAAAAACATAATTAAGAAGCTCAAACTTTGTCAAAAAGCAAGAACTTATCAATAGTTATCTGAAGTCCAAAGAAACTGAAAGACCACGTCTCCAGAACTCAGGATTGAGAAGAGATCCATGCGTATCTTCCGAAGAAATTACTACTGTCAAATAACTAAACCAATTTTTTTGGGAGCAAATAACTAAACAAGTTGTGTAACACCCCATTTTTATCGGTCCAAGGGCAAGTCGAAGTGCAATGTTATAATTTGGAAAATTATTCGTTAAACTACTCTCGTACGACTTTATAGAAGTAGATCTCAACCCTCGAAAAAGCTTAAGATAGAAAATCTTATAAAGTTTCATCACATATATATGTTTATTCATACTAACATAAAGAGGTTCTTAAACATAAGGATTCTATATCATCACCCTTGACCACAACACGGGCAGAACTTCCATTGCGACCATGAGTGGTGATTTTAAAAATGATGGTGTTTACTCTCAACTGTAAAAGAATTGCACCCCAGCTACAGTT
Source organism: Piper betle (assembly GCA_033002965.1). Lineage (NCBI taxonomy): Eukaryota > Viridiplantae > Streptophyta > Magnoliopsida > Piperales > Piperaceae > Piper > Piper betle. The sequence continues at coordinate 10,334 of JAURVB010006345.1, read as the reverse complement.
TTGAGATTGCATATTGTGATATGAACTTTTTTATATTACTTAGTTCAAATGATTTGTTACATTTCTTAATTTCTTACATGTGGATGAATGCAGAGAATTTAAACAAGGGTAGTAGTTACTTGTTCCACATATCCGACATGTACAAGAAAATAAAATAACTAAACACACCATCATCGGATGCTAGGGCATTAAACCCTAACACCCAGACTTCATATAGGTCTTCAAGCAGTGTGAACAGTATGCTCCTCCTAGCTACGTTTCTTTATCACAAACTCACACATCTACAACAAATATGTTTTGCGTATCCGGTAAACTCCTCAGCATGTTCTAGGACTTTGAGGCTTAGAGTGCCCCAAAGTGTGTCTGTACCACAATGATAATGTAATGATATATAAAACACAAGTGCACAGCAACAATCAATTGCCTTATCTCGAATCATACAAGTTCATACAACTTCAGGGCTTATTCCCATAACATGCTACATCTCAATTTCATATCAACTCAGTAATTAATACAAATATAGCACGAAATCCCCCTCCATAAGTTGTTTGATCCATCCGCCTATGCTGGTCAAAAATACTAAATACGTACATATATTAGAGAAAAACGTCAACAATCAAATAATTGATTACTAGCCCTGTAGAGACTAGGAATATAGCATTATTCGCAAATGGATATCTAAACACCCACGAAAAAGTTGTAAGAACTTCCAGAATCATATAGGGTGGTAAGCGAAGGCCGACGCGGCCACATATTATACCATTTTGCCTACAAAGAGGCATCTTACAAATATATAAACATTCATATATCGCTTAGGCCCTCACATTTTCTATATATCACCCGCCACAGTACCCATGTGGCTCAGAACCAATGTGCCACAATTTCCAAAATGCACTACATTCGCAGTTCCCTACATACATTAGACCACTTAAGGGTAGAAGGGGTACTAGTACAATTTACATATCTCCATACCACTCACTCTCTTATTCGTGAAATCCATAAAAATGTACATACTTATATAATAGGTTTAGGGAAGAGGCTTGTATCATGTATTTCTGGAGCTTCATTTCGAAAACCAACAAATGTTCTCATCCTTGTAGTTTTATTAAACATATGATAAAATATGACTAAATGACAAGGTATCGGAGGGATCCAATAAAAGTGCCACCGACATCGTCGTATCGTTTAAAAGACGATTAAATATGCCACTCAAAAGCCAAACATAAGGGTAAAGCAATAGAGTCCTATGGACCTGGATGAGTAGAGCTCTGTATTCTAGTCGGTGAGCTCACCCCTGATACCTAGTATGAAGATGGAAGCAAATAAGAATCGGGTCACATCGACATGCAAAAACAAGGCAAAGCCTCCACACAAGCTCAACACTTAACATCACTTAATTTTCTTAACTAGGTCCTAAGTAAAGTATTGAACCTTATTAGGTAACTTAATTAAGGTTTTGGTTTCATGTTCACTTAGTGGGTTTTAATCAATTCTAGAGTTTTTAATCGAACGGGCTTACTAGACATTTTTCAGATGGGCCTAACAATGTCTAAATAGGCTGAAATTTGATGGGTTGTCCTTTACACTTTAAGGTTCATAGGTAAATTCCACCATGGCTGGACCATGGGCCAATCAAGGGGAATAAGGGCCATTAATTTCGGCCATATGGGCTAGAACAACGTTCCTGTGCTGCGCACCAATTTTGTAACTATTGTTTTATGGGCTAGAGGATTACAAATGGGGTTGAGTCAGTGGGACTAGTTAGCCAACACACCTAGCTTGATCCCAGTAAGAGATAGGCCACTTTGTAAATGAGCCTAAGTGGATTTTACAAGTTGGGTCACTGGATGGGCTGTTTCTAGAGCTATTTTGACCCTAACATATTTAAAATTTGCAAATAAAATTGGGAACCTACCCAAATGGCCCCAAACATGGTCACGGTGCTACTGAGATATAAGGTAAGGTGTGGACTAAGTTTTAATGAAATCCAACACTATTAACTTATTTTAAAGTAATTTACAACTGGAGTAAAAAACTAGGGTTTTCACCCAGCATATTTACACTGTCCTGGTAAACACCTCTAAAACATATCTAGATGATTTTTAACCCTTCCCAAAATTTACATATTTCAATTAGACAATTAGTGAGGTATCATATAATTTACAAAATTTTATTAGTTTAAAATTTATGGCTTAAAATATCACACAGTCACAGATTATGCTCATAGTCATAAACACATAGGAAATACACAGCATACTTATGAGTTATGTTCATAATTATTTAGTAGTTATATTAGGATTAAAATTTTACCAAGAACTCATAAAAGTACATGAAAAATATGACTTGTTGTGCATTAACAGATCCTACAAGGTCAAAGAGTAAAAATTGGAGAAAGGAGCACTTATAACACTATCAAGGTCCAAGTTGCCACCTTTCCTCAGTTTTGACCACCATACATGTAAATTCTAGGGCATGACAAGTAAAACACTAAACACAAAAGTTGTATATCTATATGTTGTGAGTTCAAAAAATTAATAATCCTGCAAATAAAACATCACAATGGCAAGATAATATTTTTATATTAAAATGGTGCATATCAGTGACCTACATGCATTGTAAAAATCATATCTATTTATTTACATGTCCAAATAAGATGAATGTAAACTTAAACTTCTGATAACATTCATATATACATGATAAAAATGTTCTAAAAATAAATTCATGGAATCATACAAGCAATTAGGGTTGCTAATTGAGCGAGCCAGCTTCTGAACATTTAGCGTTTAGCTCGGCTTGACTCGACTCAAAACTCGATATTTAAATGCTCGAGCTCGAACTCAATTTGAACTCGAATCTTACGAGCCGAGCTTGAGCAGGGCTATATTCGACTCCATTCGACTCAGTTATAACTCGAACTCGACTCGATAAAATAATATAATAATATAGTCTTTATATTATATATATATATATAATATAATATAATATAATAACAAAGAAGTGAGATAGTTGAGATGGTAAGTATTTAAGTTAATGACTTCAAGGTTGTGGGTTCAATCCACATTGACCTCATTTTTTTTAGGTGTGGTATTTTTTACTTTTAATTGAGCCAATTTCGAGCTCACGGACGAGCTAAATTCGAGCTCGGGATAATTAAACAGTTTAAGTGTATTCGAGCTCGAGTCGAACTCGAACACATAAAAAATATTCGAGTCGAACTTGAGCATGTATGTTCAAAACTCGTTCGATCTCAAGTCAGATTTCGAACTATTCAAGCCGAGTTTGAACACAAGTTGAGCTCGACTCGCTCGCTCATTTAGCACCCCTACAATCAATACACATCAAACAACGAGAAAAAGTGACAGCCCAACCTGATGCTAACAAGTGAAAATCAAGGGGAGGTCTTTTGAGGCATCCAACTTCAAAGCCTACTACCCAAGGAGGCTAGGAACGTGGAGGGGGTTGTTACGAGCTCCAAGTAGAGTAGAAGAAAGTGGTTGGAGGTGGGGAGGGAAGGAGAAATAGTGAAAATGTGAGGGAAGGGGTGGATTTTATAGAAAAATGGTGGTTGGTTTGGTGATGTCATAGGCATGGGGTCATACCTATAGAGGTATGGGTTGATGATGTGATAGACGTATGGGTTGGCTTGGTAATGTCATAGAGGTATGGGTGCTAAAACTATAGTGGTATGGGCTGGTTAGATAAGGATGTATGAATTGGGTTAGCTAAAAAGGCAAGAGGATGCATGAATTGGGTTAGCTAAAAAGGCAAGGGGTGGGTTAGCTAAAAAGGTAAGGGGTGGTTTAGCTCAAAACCCAAAAACTTAGGATTTTTACCCTATAGCAATTGGGTCCACCTTGGGAGTTGGACTGCAGGTCCCAAAAGTGGTTAGTGTAAAACCCACGAATCGAGTCAGGGTTTTATATTCAGAACTGATTGGTTCGACCATTATTTTCGAGTTGAGTATGTTTCAAGACACGTGTACTGAGTCCACACCAATCGCATGTATGAGCCATGAGGGTCATGCGTACCCAAGTATATGATGGCAATGTCATGAACACAAAAAAAAAGAATGAGTTATCAGAATATATGAGAGTATGCCAATTTTTTTTAATTTTTACATATAGTGGACCGTAGAATTAGTTTTAGGCCATTTACCGCATTCGGACACGTTACAGGCAGTTAGGGTGGGCTGTTAGTTATAGAGCATGCTTTGGTGTTGTTTTATTTTATGAGATTTTTCCTGATTTTATGGATTATTTTGGGATTTTCTACAACTTAGTTATTATTCTTGACTTGAGCCGAAGACGAGTTAAGTAATATTTACGAGTTTGCCATCGAGCCCCTTTCATTCCACCTCTCCCTCCCCCCCCCCCCAATGTCTTCTTCCCCAAACCCTGATTGCCACCCCTTTTGCTTGTCGTTGCCATGCTCCGCCGCAGCAGTACCGTGCCACCCCGAGCGCCCCGGCCATCATCTGGCCTCGACGAGGCCGGATCGCTGTGCCTAGTGCCGTGCCTGCGTTGCGCTTGCATTGCCGATTCCGCTGCCGACAACCATCGCAGCCACCATCCAATGGTCGCCTCGACGTCTTCGACCAACCCATGACCTTCCCCGACCGGAATGGAGGCCAGCGCCGCCCATCCCGGCCGGATCTCCACACTACCACGGCCAGACCCTGTTTTAGCCATTTTCTGGCAAGCCGCCACCTCCGCCGACCATGTTGACACCGTAGACGCATCGGGCTCGCCGAACGGGACCCAATAACCCCTATCCAGCCAGTACACGCCACCAGTGATTGTCGCCGGAAGCTGCCAGAAATGCACTGAAACCTGCCGAAAAACCGAATTCGCTGGAATTCGCCGGATCTTCAGCGAAGTTCATCCAGTTGAGCCCAATCGAACTTCGGATGCCGACGAACACTGAATTCAAGCTCCGAGACGTGCGATGAAACCCTAGCCGTCACCGATTGCCGATGAGGTGAGGTATAATTACCCCCGAGTTAATTATTTAAAATTTATGATTGATAGCATAGCATGTTAGGACTGATTAATGACTAATTATGGATGAAGTGATAAGTTACATGATGTGATTAGTAGTGCATGGAGGATAAGTGATCTAATGAGATAAAGTAAATATGAGTATGCTAATCGAGAATAATGTAAAAACACAGTAAAATTGGTATGAATAGGATGAGTTAGAATTACTTTCATACCTATGATTATTTGATTGTTAATTGATGCTGGTTGTATTGTGAGTGTGTATTGATCATGTCAAGTTGATGCATCATTCAGTTAGCAGGTGTTAGCTTCTAGATTTGATGTGTAGGTACGGAGTAGGAGCTCGCCACCTAGGTGCAATGACACGTTTGGAGCTTCTATAAGGTCTGTTTAGGACTCGTCTTTATTTTACGCTCTCTTCTATTGTATGTTTATTTTATTATTTGCAGGATGGGTTAAGTGGCGTTTTATCAGATCCCACTTAACTCGGGACATTTAACTAAACAATTTTTCGGATTAATAACCCCTCGAGGATGATTTAGAAAATAATATCCACTACAAGTTGCCTTCGGACCTATTATATAAATCCCTTCCCAGGCCTATATATATAATTTTATCGAGTTTTCAGTGAGACGAGAGATGGAGAAACCGACTGCATGTACCATGAGCGGATGCCGTGATAGTCAAAGCGGGCTTTGGATTAGTCAGCAGACTATTCCATTCATAAGGGATCCTGACAACTCTACATTTGAGTTCCTCATACCTAGAGAACGTGGAGGTTTACGGAATCTGTTTAGTACAGTACATGTCAAGACTTGTGGTTTAAAGGGTACTAAAGGTGACTGCCTGAGAGTACTCGGCCTTTGAGCTCAAGGCCAGGAGAAATATGGAGGTAAAGAGAGGGCTTAGAATTCGAGACTAAAAAATGAAGTAAGAAAATGTCGAGAGAGGCATCACCAGCAACAGATCAGTTAGTTCGGGATGCTACTGGGTCTGCAGCCCAGTGGCTCCTCAGTAGGTGCCCTTTAGAGTGTTCACGAGGAGTATATGATATTTTCTTTCATATGAGAGTTTGCTCTCATAGACAGTTTGATATTAGTTATTTTTCTGGACTAGTAACACTTGTTACTGACGTGTTTTATACTATATGTAGGTAATAATTGCGAGTTGGATGTGCCAGCCTGGACGAAGGAGCACTGATGTCGCTTGCACACATGTCAGTCGATAGAGTGGTTAATATTTGTTCGTCCAAATTTTTCACCGCACCCCTCGGCTCAATCATGACGGTTAACCCAGCCAGTCGTGGTTGAACCCGTGGTTATGCCTAATTTAATAGAAATGAGATACGTGAGATTTATTCGGAAGGAGGGAAAGGGGTCCACGAGATTGAAGAAGACGAAGTGGAGGAAGACGAAGTCATTGCTGCCATTGAAGAAGACGAAGCATGGAGGAAGATGAAGTCATTGCTGCCATTGAAGAAGACAAAGTTATTGCATTGAGGAAGACGAAGTTGCTGTTCACTTACTATAAATAAGGACGCCAATTAAGGTCGCCAGGGCAGGTTGAAAGAAGGAGGGGAGGTTGAAGAAGGAGGGGAGGTTGAACGAAGGAGGGGAGGTTGAAGAAGGAGGGGGGCTGGAAGACGTGTTCCACGCCCAGGCTGCTGCTGTTAGGAGAAGGACGCCATTGAAGGAGACGCCACCCTTGCTGCTGCTGTTAGGAGGAGGACGCCCTACTCCTACATCCTTGCTTGCTGCTGCCATTGGAGAAGAAGCAAGGGGAAGGAAATGTCATGACGCTGTCTTAATCCACCCTGCTGCAATTAAGGTCGCCATTGAAGGTTGATGTTGCTGCTAGGAGGAGGACACCCATGTTTGCTGAATTGAAGAAGGAGACTTGAAGAAGGAGTTGCTGAAATACACCCTGCTGCAACTAAGGACGCCATTGAAGGAGACGCCACCCTTGCTGCTGCTGTTAGGAGGAGGACGCCCTACTCCTACATCCTTGCTTGCTGCTGCCATTGGAGAAGAAGCAAGGGGAAGGAAATGTCATGACGCTGTCTTAATCCACCCTGCTGCAATTAAGGTCGCCATTGAAGGTTGATGTTGCTGCTAGGAGGAGGACACCCATGTTTGCTGAATTGAAGAAGGAGACTTGAAGAAGGAGTTGCTGAAATACACCCTGCTGCAACTAAGGACGCCATTGAAGGAGACGCCACCCTTGCTGCTGCTGATTGGAGAGGACGTTGCTCTTTTCATGCATTCAAGCATGATATGTTTATGGAAATGAATAATTAGGATTGGAAATGGCCATCCCACCGAGTGCATAAGAATTGTCTAAGTGTTATTGGATACTTGTGACTCTTTAGTCTCATCCCGCTGTCTCTTTGCGCGGCAAGGGCGCCTCGGTCCCACCGAACCCTTCCAACCCGACGCGGGAACACTCTAACCCGCACCAGCGGACGAACCCGCGCCCGAACAATATTTTGTTATATGTTATTATATTGATGTGATGTGATTAAATGCTAAAATATGAGGATATGATGAGATTAAATACTAAGACATGATGACAGGAAAAAGAAATGTGAATAGATTGTGCAGAAGAAGTGTGGTGGGTTGAAACCCAGGTTCCAGAATGAGCATACAGTATATTAGATTATGTGTGACTAAAATTGTTGATATATGCATATATATTTGTATATATTATTTTGACAGGGTGAACCCTAATTGCATTTTTAAGGGAGATTATGTTCGTTCTATTTTAGAATTTTTATTAATTTTTATCGTAATTATTGTTGGTGTGTAAATTTGTTTGCATGTCATCCATGTAGTATCATGTTAGGATTCTGTGCATTTATCCATGCATGACGAACCATATCTTCATCTTAAGATGGCGAGATTAGATTCGCACGAGTTGGGTTCGGGTTAGCCGACCTAACCGGGGCCTATAACATGCCGGTTCGGTTCACGAGCATGGACCGGATTTTGGGTGTTACAGTTAGGACGGTTCAAAAGGTTATAAAATGCACACACAAAAGACACGCGAGGGACATGGTCCTAATATTTAACTATACACGATTAAATTGGACCAAAATTAAAAAACCGGGTGTGCCGCATCCAAACAGGCGTATCGAATGCCGAATGAGGCTATGGCTGGGCAACTCATACATATCTAGATATCATACATAAATACGTGACAAAATGGCCAGGTAAGACCCTCCATCCGGGTCACAACTGAACCGAAATTAAAACCACTGGGTGAAAAACCAAGGTTTTACAAGTTGATTGCTTAACATGCACCAAGAAATTACATGAACGGATCAGAAGTCCTCAAATCTTATTGTCATGCGTTAAAAATATTGTTAAGTCGGTTAAACATGCAAAAGCAGTAAGACGACCAAATAATTAACTTGGACGACTAACTAAAACAATTAATTGAAAGAAAAACTTACATGCAAGAAAGAGAGCTAGAGCAGATGAACCTTGAAGGCCTGACGAAATAAAGCAAAAATACAGAAAAGGTGGGGGGAAGGGGGTATTTATATTTGTAAATCGGTGGTTCGTATAAGGGGGAAGGAGTTGTATTTATATGTCGGTTTGGGAACGATCAATATAGCCAAGTGATCAATTGGGCATCGGTGATTGCGAGTTCTGATCAAACAACAGCCCAATAATATTAGAAATCTAAAATTATAATGCAACTGGGCTTTTACAGATTGTTACACAGCTTGCCTAGCCAGTTCAAGTCATCCATCCATTACTTATAAATTATAATCTCCAACTCCACTCATGTACCTCTTTCTCTTCACAATATTTAACTACTTAATAAAAAAAAACTAAATCTCTCTTCTGATAGATGACATTCTTACATTTGTTTATATTTGTTATAAGAATTAGAGAACTACGAAGAGTAACAATATAGTTCAAGAATCTATCTCTATATTTATAAAACCTGCTTTATCTACCAAAATATTAATCATATTTTGGGCAAAATATTTTAAATATTGATGACTGAATATATTTTATGATCTAACTACTAAAAAAAATCTTTCAACCACCACAAATTTGTGACCGCATCTCCGGTTGCAAATTTGCGACCACTTAAATTTTGCATCGTGTGGGCAAGTAATTTTTTGTTCTATTACACTGCAACAAGGGGAAACTCGCCACCTTTAGCCATGTGAATTTATAATTCACCAAAATTTGTCACCCATCCATGCACACCATTTTTTATATTTCTATTGTTTATTATTCCCTTATTATCAATTTGTTCAAATTTTACACAAATTCAAAGTATCTTATATTTAAATTAAAATACATTTCAACTGTTATTTTTTAATAAGTTGATTTAAGATTTTTATCTATTTTAAAGTTTTAACTCAAGATAAGACCTAATTCTAGATTATTTGAATCATCTATTTCTATTTGTTAACATAAAAAAATAAAATTATTTCAATTCAAATTATTCTTATCAATGGGAAAATAATTTCTTTGGGAATAAATAATATTTTTACAAATAAAAAATGATGGTAATATTATTGAACGGAAAATCATTGATAAGTCATTTTGTTATCTTTGTGGAGCAAATGAAGAAACAATCATACACTTATGTCTTAAATATCAATTAGCTATAGCCCTTTTAGTTGAATTGTGGAATGTTAATGTTGACCTTCTGCCTTCTAATTTTGGCAAAGACTTAATTGCTTGTTGTGTCTTTCTATTCCATCAATTTCACAAGTGGTCTGCATTCAAGTTCTCAAATTTTTTATTTACGGTGAAGAAATTTGGAGACTTCGAAATCAGCGAAGTCTGGGCTTGATTAATAACTTCAATGTGCAATCCCTTTCCGCTACGATTAACAAAAAAGTTCAAAGTAACTTAGCTACTCTTACTTATGCTCAGATCTCTACAGTAACTCCTATGCAGGCTATTATTCCTCAAGATTGTTGGGATTTTGTTATATCTATTGATGGCAGCGTTTATCCAAACTCTATCTAAGCTAGTTGGGGACTGACCATTTTCAGTTCATTGGGTATCTCCACAATACCCTCGACTATGTCTCTGGCAGCAACTTACAGAATGTTCTATTCTTTCTGATTGCCTGAATACTGTTAGATTTATAAAGGAGATGATGACTGTATTTTGTGGAACAACTTTCAGTTGGCTGGTACTTGTAGAAATGTATTTTGTAAGCTGCAGAAAGGTTCCCATGGTCTGGTTGACATTACCGGGGTTACCTAGATGTATGAATTCTGCTGCTCATTTTGTTGCTTCTCAAGAGCAGATATTAGGTTGCATTCATCAAGCTCTATCGCTTTCATAATGTAACTTCTGTTTT
>JAURVB010006344.1:0-39566 GCA_033002965.1 Piper betle | reverse complement strand
CAAAGAGGCCAAGAAGGTGGGCAAGAGCAAGCCGCCCATGGTGGAGTAAAAAGAAAAATCAGACCGAGTTCAAAGTTGATGGAGGCAGAACACCTGGATGGAGGACGTGAAGAAATTGGGGTGTTTCTTCTGCAGTGGACCTCACTGGGTGAAGGATAGTCTGACAAAAGGCAATATTTGTGCAATTGACCGCAGCTGTAGCAGGGGATCCGACCATCGAGGGAGAAGCTCGAGTTACAACTCTTCAAGTGCTCGTGAGCTTATGAGGGTTTTGACGGAAATCATCCGAGGGAATGCTTGTTTGCTGAACGACGTCTAATCAGTTGTGAATGAGAGGAAAGTTTTAACCCTAGGGTACACCGAAGTAACACATAGCTTCGTGTCCATGGGGATGACACAGGAGTTAGGTTTGAAAATGGGATGCGATCCCAACGGGATAAGAGACCTAATGCATTCTTAGGCAAAACATGTTGAATGCATGGCGATTAGGGTTTGCTTGGGAGAGTTCGAGGGAAGGATAGACCCTATGACAAAATCGAGATTGGCATGACTTCAAGTTGGATCATTAGGAACAATTCTTCCAAGGGCGACCTCATGTTGGAGTCTTTTCAACATTTAGGAGGCATTATGGCCATGAACAAGGACAACTCTTGCTGTGATTTGTGGTCCCAGGCAGACGTTCACCCGGTTGAGGACCGAGTTGTAGGAGGGGGTAATTGACCGGCTATGCATGCTAGCCCATCGATGCAAGTGGCGACGGCGCTTGGACCTAGTCCAGTGGTGATGGTGGAGACCTATGTGACGATGATGGTGAAGAACCAGGCCCTAACCAGGTAGTGGAGGTGTTGGATTTGGTGGAGTTGTTGGACGACAAGTTGCGCAGGTTGTACTCGATGGTGCCTGATGAGCACTCTAGCCGTGCAAGGTTGGAGCATAATGCATTGGAGTTGGTGGAGGAGACCAAAGCACTCAGATAAGGTGCCATACAGAATGTCGCTAAGGAACTCATGTAGCTGAAAATCCAGCGTGAAGCTACGCAGTCGTGGATGGTAGCCATCTCCGGTGTTGTTTGGAGCTCCTTGTTCTATTCGAGAAACGGGCAATGGGGTTAATGAGATTGTGTAGCGGACTGCAAGGGATCGACCAGGGTGGAGAAATCAACTAATGAGTACCTTGTTCCTTCGATAAGATGCCTTTGGTGATCGACTTGGCAAATCAAGGGTGCTCACTAAACTAGATTTAAGATCTGGTATTAGCAAGTTAGGATTGCATCAAAGGATGTTTCAAAAACAACAATAGTAACGAGTTATGGGTTGTGTGAATTCCTTGTCATGCCATTCAGACTTACAAATATCCTAGCTACTTCTATAATCTCACAAACAATGTGTTTCATGACTTTATAGATAAGTTTGTGTTGTAAAATAAAAATTGTAACTTTTAACTTTAACCAAATTATACTAATAATAAAACCATCACCATAACTTTTGTTATAACTTTAATTTCAACCAAATTATACAGATGATAAAACCATCATTATAAAACCTTCCTTTGTTCTTCTTCAGATTAAATCATTAAGAAACAAAATTTGATAGTGAAAGTGTACATGAATCCATAAAAGCAAAATGATTCTTTTCTTCCTTAGGTTTTGATCTTCAGCACAAGTTCTTTAAGACTAAAGTTTCTGGACAATGGGATGCCATAACAAAAACTACCCGCGAAATTAGGGACCATAACCACTTATTTATATCCTTAATTTTCATAATTTCAATTCAACCCATCATAAAAAAGAAATTACAAAAATGATATTTACACATATGAATCCATACTTATATTAATGGCTCTTTAAACTTAACTTTAATAGATCAATTGAATTTAGGTTAACCTTAAATAACAATGTATGATACAATTATAGATGCATGCATATATTTATGTCCAAAATCCAACAATCTCCCACTTGGACTATATATACAAGATAGTTGTATATAACCTTATGAGCTTCAAAATAACATACTCTATTATTTTAAAATAATAATTTCGTCCATTAATTAATGTTAATATAGGATCAATGAGATTTGTGTTACATTTATCGTAACTAAACCCATCCATGGTCACATACATCAACATAATTAAATGACATAGATTAAGTATGGATGTATAGTATGAAAATTACATGTAATTTGATCTAAATATGCCTATTTTCAACTAGTCCAACTTTATGAGATTACCAAAATAGAGTGAAATATAAACCAAATACTGCAATTTACAAACAAAACAAACTCCCACTAAAGTAGCATATCATCAAATGATACAACATCCAGACGGGCAACATGCTCATGAAAGACCTGGAGTGGTAAACTTTTAGTAAGCGGATCCGCAACCATGGAGTTTGTCCCAACATGCTCTATAGAAACTTTACCATTTTGATCTCTTTCTTTTACAACAAGGAACTTGATCTCTATATGTTTTAATTTCGATGAGCTCCTGTTGTTATTTGAATATAATACTGCAGATTGATTCTCACAAAATAACCTAAGTGATCTCTCAATATTATCAACAATGAGCAGCCCTGTGACAAAGTTCCACAACCATATTCCATGATTAGATGCTTTATAACAAGCTATTAATTCAACTGCTATGGTGGAAGAAGCTATTAGTGTCTACTTAGCACTTCTCCAAGAAATAGCTCCTCCAGCAAGCAGGTAGACATAGCTAGAAGTGGATCGACGACTATCTTGATATCCAGCAAAATCAGAATCAGAATACCCAATAATCTCAAGTTGATCTAACTTCCGATATGTAAGCATGTATGTTTTGTTCTCTGAAGATATTTCATGACTCTTTTGGCTTTCCAATGATCGAATTTCGGATTACTTAAATATCTGCCCAACATTCCAACAATATAGACAATATCTGGACTTGTACATACTTAAGCATACATAAGACTTCCCACTGCTGAAACACAGGGAATCTTTTGCATTTTCTTTCCTTCTATGTCATTTTTAGGGCATTGATTTAGACTGAATTTATCTCCTTTAGAAATAGGGGTATCTCTTGGTTTACAACCTTGCATGCCAAATCTCTTAAGCACTTTTTATATCGGTCTTTTGTGATAATATGAGTATACATCGAGAATGATCCTGATGTATTTGAATTCTTAATACAAAAGACGCATTTCCAAGTTCTTTCATTTCAAATTTCTTTGATAAAAATCTCTTAGTTTCGTGCAAGAAACCTATATCATTGATGGCAAGCAATATATCATGAACATATAAAACCAGAAAAATAAACTTACTCCCACTAAACATATGGTATATACAATCATCAATCACATTTTTCAAAACCGAATGAGACAATAACTTGATAAAATTTGTGATACCATTGACGAGAAGCCTCCTAAAGTCCATACATAGATTTCTTTAATTTGCAAACCATATTCTTTAAATTTCTTGATATAAAATTTTCTGGTTGCACCAATGTGCCACTAATACCATAATTACTCTGAATGAGTCCTTCGATGAAGCTAGAGAGAAAATCTAATTATAATTGATGCCTTCCTTTTGAGTAAAACCCTTCACAATAAGACGAGTCTTATATCTTTCTAAATCACCTTTCGAATTTCTCTTGGTTTTAAATATCCATTTACAACCAATAGGTTTTGTACCTTTAGGCAATTGAAAAGATCCCAAACATCATGAGCTTTCAATGGATTTCATCTCTTTATTCATGACATCAATCCACTTTTGAGAATTAAAACTCTTCATGGTCTAATGAAAGTTAATTGAATCATCTTCCATCATTCCAGTATTATCCTCATGTTTTAGGATAAAGATGATATAATCATCTGGAATTGCATTTCTCTTTTCTCTTGTGGATCTCCTCAATGGGATTTACTCTTTAAGCTGTTGAGTTTCCTCTTTTAGGTATAACTTGACGATTGTGATTAGGGAGATTCTCAACATTGTCTTGTAATTCTGGTATTGTTTGTTGAACAACATCAAGGATATGATCCTAATTATTGCCAAGAACAATCATGGGAAGAGAAACAGATTCTTCTTCAAAGACAAAGTCTCTACTTCATTTCCCCCTCCAAACTCAAAATCCTCAAAGAACTAGGCATTTCCCGTCTCAAAGAATGCCCTTGTTGTGGGAACATAAAACTAATACCCTTTAGATTGTTCAGAGTACCTAACAAAATAGCTGCTAACTGTTCTTGAGTCCAGTTTCCTTTCATTTGGCCTATAAGGCCTTTCCTCAGCTAGACAACCCCAAATGCGTAAATACTTAATATTGAGTTTATTTTCCAATCCAGAATTCATAAGAGGTCTTAATTGTTGCCTTTGTTGGTACTCTATTAAGAAGATATTATACTGTCTTTAGCACCTCACCCCAGAGTGAATCATGTAACGTAGTATGAGCAATTATACTTCTTACCATATTTTTTAATGGTCGGTTTTATCTCTCAGCAATACCATTCATGCTAAGAGTACCTGACATTGTGTATTGTAGGACGATTCCGTACTCTTCTAGGAATTTGCAAATGGTCCTGGACATTATACACATGATTCATCATATCTATCATAGTAGGCAGTACTACGGTCAGATCTGATTGCCTTAATAGTTTCGTCAAGTTGGTTCTCAATTTTAGCCTTGTATGCCTTAAACATGTCTAATGCTTAAGACTTATCATGAATGAGATAAAGGTAACCATAACGAGAATAATTGTCTATGAACGTAATAAACTATTGTTGATCATTCCATGAAGCCGTAGGAAATGACCTACAAATATCTATATGTATTAGTTCTAAGACGCTTGAAGATCTATTGGCAACTAGTCTCCTTATATTTGTTTGCTTTCCCTAAATGCACTCAACACAGACTTGAAGATTTGATAAATTAAAAGAATTAAGAATTCCATCTAACATAAGTCATTCAATTCTTTGTTTAGAAATGTATCCCAAATGCTCTTGCTAGAGTAAAGAAAAATTCTCATTGGTTAATTTTCTTTTCGTATCACGTGAACCTACATGCAAAGTTTCATTAAAAGACACAATAGTATCAAGCAAATATAGTTTATCATAAAAAGACAAAGAACCAGTACCCACAATATTTGAATTTAGAAAAAGACTCAAACTTATTATTTCTAAATGAACAAGACTAATTAAATTTTTCCAACATAGAAATAGAAACCAAATTCCGTCTAAAAGATGGTACAACATATATCTCTTTCAAATCCAAATAATATTCTGTTTTCAATAACAGTCTTGAAGTTCCTATTGCTTCAACTACAACTGATTTACCATTAACAACATAGATGAATCTTTTAGCATCATTTGGCTTTTGGCAACTCAGGCAACCCTACATTGACACACTTATGTAAGTAGTAGCACCCGAATCTTGCCACCAAGTGTGAGTTGGCAGTGAAACTACATTAACCTTAGAACAAATAAAATTGAGAAATAGACTTTTCTTTACATGCCAAGTGTGTGCATTCGTTCTTCATATATCCATGTTTAACACAAAAGAAATAGCAAGAAGCTTGATTTTCTTTTTGCTGTTGCTTGTGAGAACTATTACCAACTTCCTTAGCCCTTTTCTTTTCTTATTTTTTTCCTGATAGGTACTAGCTAAGTGAGCACTTTCAGCCTGTTCTTGCTTCAACCTTTTTTTCCTTGGACACAATAAGAAATGAGCTCATTAAGAGTCCATTTGTCCCTTTGGCAATTGTAACTGGCCTTGAATTGACTAAATTGTGCTGGAAGAGAAATTAAAACTAAATGCACGAGCAAATCTTCAGATAGCTCTACCTTTAGTGCTTTTAGTTTTAAAGCAATAATTGAGATCTCTAAGATGTAATTTCTTATGCTTGTTTTGCTTTTAAACTTCATTGAAATCAAGTTTGACAAATTCTTACTTGTTTCAAGTTTATCGTTTTACAAAACGCTTTTCAATTTCTTTAAGAAATTCAGTGGTTGTAGTAACCTTTTCAGTCACATTGCCTCTGAAGGTCTTTAAAAGTCCACGCTTCATGATTTTAATACTCATGCGATTTGAATGTTCCCACATCTCAATGTTTCATTTTTCCTCAATGAAACTTTTGTGCGTAAAAGAAGCAGGTTGCTCAATCCTTAACACAAGGTCAAGATCCATTTAGCGGAGAACGATAATCACACTCTCTTTCCAATCCTTGAAATTATCTTTAAGCTTTGGAACTGAATTAAAGAAGTAGATTGATTAATTAAAAATAGAACAAACTAACTTGCACATAATAAGATTAATAATTAAAACAATGGTTAATCCCATCAATAGATACCTAACACAACATTAATATTTAGTCTTTGGATAAAAATATTAATTTGTAAGTAGTACTCTTACTGCAGTAATCAATGTGGACAATAAATCTTGTCAAATAATAAACCTTCATTTGGGCCGATTTATTATTCATATAGAATCTTGATAATTATCTAATATTTATTACCACAAATGAATATATAGTTTTGTCAAACATTAACCTTCCTTTGGGCCGATTAACATTCACATATATCAAATACATACAATCGTCTTAATATTAAAAACAAATTAATTTCCACAAAAGACGCTACTTTGGTAGCATATTGTGGTAATTAATAAATTTTTAAATATTAATTATAACTAAACTATAATTTGAATTTAATAATCCCAAATATAAATAACATAAAACTGAAAATGTTATACAAGTATCTTTATTTAGAAATTTCTAAAATTATAACCTTTTGTAACTTTATTTTCCTTGATATTTTACAAAAAGAGGACCTCGATTTGGGAATAAATATCTCATATACAACTATTTCTTGTATTTTCCTTTAATCCGATTTGTGAAAATGACAATAACTAGTACAGAATTTTGGGAAACTCCAAATAGATTGAAGACCATATCAATTTATTCCCTCTTACAAATTAGTATTATTTTGAGATTCTGAATCATTAAATCTAGATGTGATAGGGAACTAGACAGTTCCAAATAAGAGTTTATTAATTAATCCTTAATGATCTAATATGAAGTTACTCGAATACCACTTGTTGTAAAAAAATTGTAACTTTTAACTTTACCAAATTATAGAGATGATAAAACCATCACCAAAACTTTTGTTATAACTTTAACTTCAACCAAATTATATAGATGATAAAACCATCACTATAAAACCTTCCTTTGTTCTTCTTCAGTTAAATCATCAAGAAACAAAATTTGATAGTGGAAGTGTACCTGAATCAATAAAAGCAAAATGATTCTTTATTTCTTAGGTTTTGATCTTCCAAATTCAGTACCAGTTCTTAAAGACCAAAGTTTCTGGATAATGGGATGTAAGAACGAAAACTACTTGTAAATTTGGGAACCATAACCCCCTATTTATATCTTTATTTTTCATAATTTCAATTCAACCCATTTTAAAAAGAAATTACAAAAATTGTATCTACGTATATGAATCCATACTTATATTAATGGCCCATTAAACTTAACTTTAATTGATCAATTGAATTTCGGTTAACCTTAAATAACAACATATGGTATTATTATAGATGTATGTATATATTTATGTCCAAAATCCAATAGTTTGTGGTGGTATATTTGGATACATTGTTTTGTATAGCAAGTCTAAAAAACACTAGAGACATCTTAGGAGGGTGTTGGATCAATTGAGGGAACATTAGTGTTGTGTTATTTGAATGCATCGTGCAAGTGTATGCGTCATATAAGTAATAGAGTGATGAGTGAGATTGTTGTCATGGAGATTTGATGTTTTCGTATAATTATTGATAATAAGATTTATTATACTTAGCAAACTAATTTTAAGACGTAGCATAATTGTAAAGATGAGCCACTACGAATCTACTCTAGTTTATTGCAAGCAAGCGAGGACATAAAACTAGTGCAACTAATTTGATTCAAAACAACTGTAAGAACATAGAAATATAAAACAATAACCAAAGTTAGCAAAGCTTCTCTTACTAAATCAAAATGGACTTGGGATGTAAAATTTCACTTTATTAATAAATTACATGGCTTGTCATGCTTATCAAACACACATGATTGGAGTTGATATCTGGGGAAATAAATTTAATTGCAAAGGACTTTTGCTACATATTACAATCTATCACCTTGGCCTCATTCTATAATCCTGTGTGAACAAGGCCTGGTTAATTCCTTAAGAGCAGCTCACCCATGTGGATATTTTCAACTCTAATGTATTCCTACAATTAGAGTTATAAGTTACTTCATTCAAAAACATTATCGACCTACCTATTCCTAATGTTAGATCAAATCTCTTACTCTTGCAAGAATTAGATAATCTCTTGAAGCATTAAGAATAGATACGAAACAATCATTTCACAACTAGTGTAACAAGATAAAGACAACAAGATATAGTACATATTAACTAAGATCTATCATACATCCTAGATCACTACGGTTTATCCCATGAAAGAGCTATAGTATATCTTATAATTCATCAAAGAAAATAACATAGCAAAAATAGAAGGGAAAGATTTATGTAATTTTGTGACAATGAGGCCTTAACATGGAACTTCTCTTTAGTAGCGTCCTCTTTCTTGTAACTTGGCTTCCATAGCTTCTTTCCAATCTTCAACTCTCCTTCATGTTGGTAGCGTGAGACACTTAGGAATTGAAGATAAAAGAAGAAGAAAGTGTTCTTAGAGAAAGGATTGGAAGAAGATCCCCTCAGTCGTGAGTGAATGGGGGTTTTTAATGAGTTGAGGTAGGAGATCTCTTAGTAATTTCCCAGCAACTTCTTTCCCTTAGATTAGCGTGGTCTATGTTGACCCAATCATTACTCCTCGCACGGTGTGATTCAGCTTTGTTCCCTTGTTCCCCCATTATTTCCTCAATGGCTTGTGGAGTTGGTGAAATTGTTCTATGAAATTTCAATTGCCCATGTGGAATGTCATGCAAGATCTCAGTTCTGGTGACTTCCTTGCAAAATTTCTTGTCAACTAATACATATGAAATGTTTTCCCTTAATCATTTGCATTAGGTGAGTGTTTCTTTCTTGTTCAACAAGGTATCCATCTGATGACTCATACTTGTGTGTGGTTAAATAGGTTGATTTTCCATCTGATTGGGAGCTGGTGTAGAGTTCGCATAATTGTAGGCCTGACTTCCTGGTCAACAACATGTGCAAGGTGTTCTAGGGATGTGCAGATTGATTAGTGCAAAACTATTCATACTAGGAGATGTGTGAGATCCCTCAACTTAGTCCCACATCCCAATACCTACTGGGAGAAGATCTTGTTTATAAGTGGGAATAGACTATAGATCTTTAACTTTTGGGGTACCCATTTTAAAGAAATGACTTAGCCCATTACGTTGCACTTTGGGCTGGGTTGTTACAGATGGTATCAGAGCCGACCTTGTTCCGTGTTAGATGGTGGGCTGGATTAGGAACGTTGGCTAGGCTGCCGGTCACGGGCCATAAAAGTCGTGGGCTGGGGCTAGCAACGGGCCAAGAATAGGGATTTCGGGGACGAAATTTCCTAAGGTGGGTGGATTGTGAGATCCCTCAACTTAGTCCCACATCTAATACCTACTGGGAGAAGATCCTGTTTATAAGTGGGAATGGACTATAGATCTTTAACTTTCGGGGTACCCATTTTAATGAAATGACTTAGACCCATTACGTTGCACTTTGGGCCGGGTCGTGACAAGATGTCGAGAAGTTGTCCATCCTAGGTTTATGGGGAAGCAGTCTAACTTCCACATGCAAGTGTGCATGAGCTTTCACAACTCCCTTCAAAAGATAGCCTTTTGCTTAGTATCAAATGAGAACTTGTTTATAATTTTGATATTTTACAATTTTTTAAAATTTTCGTTTTTCTAATGAAATCGCTAGATAAAGTAATGTTGGGACATGAAAATCATGCGTGAAAACTATGGAAATGCTGACGAAATCTACAATTTATCAAGCCTCCAAACTTAAACTTTGCTAGTCCCTAGCAAAATAAAATAAACATCAGTAATTACAATATTTTGGTAAAAACCAATTTGCAATGAAGAATTTTTTCTGTGTAAGCAAAAATCATGAGTAATTTTTTTCGCATGAATGATTATCCCTCCCAAGATAATCAAGTCAAGGTAAATTGGGAGCTCTGCATGACTTAAGGTAGATCAGCTTCTCATAAGTTCCAAAGTCAGGTGGTTTGTCCACAAAACCAAATTTCGGGATAGTAAGAATGAGAAGGACTTGTTAGGTTGTAATGGGGCTAGTGCATGAGCTTGAAATTTGGATTTAGAAAAATAAGCAAAGGAATCACTAATACTGAAATTTTTTTATCTATTCAAGGTTATGTGTTCCCTTCTTCTCTATTTCTTTTCTCCTTCTTTCACATAAATTTCCTCCTTGTAATCCAAACATTGGCACTTAGTCTTTCATACCTTATAAGCACTCGATGTAAAACCCCAATTTCGGCTTAGGGTTTTACCATATTTTAGTTTTATCTAATTTGGGCAATCTCGAGTTGGTTCGAGCGAGCTTGAGCCAGAATAGTTTTTAGATTAAGAATGTGGGCCTAGATGGCCATATGAGCATGTTAAAGTAGCTAAGTATGCTCGACATGCAGATGATAAGATCACGAGTTATCAGTGTATTCTGAGGGTATATAGATTTGTTTGTATATGTTAGCTAGGATTTTAGGCCTAGTTCTAGGTCATTGTAGCGTTTAGTATCCGCTTGGGATTTTTGGGTATTTCATTTGCATGTAGCATATGAATTTTTGGATCACTTGATTGTGTCCCTATGGGTCGAGCTTGATTTAATTCAGGGTTCAGGGCCCATTTAACTTTCTTGCCTTGATTCCCTCCTATTGAGTCTTTTTTTTACTCGAATCACTTCGACCTTGGACGGCCTCCTGATCTGACCTTTCCATTCATATGTATAGTGTATGTACCCATAGGTAGGGCCCACTAAGCCACGAGTTTTCAGACGTCCAGATCATGCCACATGGCAAGATCGAGCCGTCCGCCGATTTGCCATTGATAGCACATTGCAACTGAACGAATCAGTGCCCACTGATTCGTACAGTTGCAATGTGCTATCAATGGCAACGGCGGACGGCTCCGATCTTGCCATGTGGCATGATCTGGACGTCTGAAAACTCGTGGCTTAGTGGGCCCTACCTATGGGTACATACACTATACATATGAATGGAAAGGTCAGATCGAGGCCGTCCAAGGTCGAAATGATTCGAGTAAGAAAAGACTCAATAGGAGGGAATCAAGGCAAGAAAGTTAAATGGGCCCTGAACCCTGAATTAAATCAAGCTCGGCCCATAGGGACACAATCAAGTGATCCAAAAATTCATATGCTACATGCAAATGAAATACCCAAAAATCCCAAGCGGATACTAAACGCTACAATGACCTAGAACTAGGCCTAAAATCCTAGCTAACATATACAAACAAATCTATATACCCTCAGAATACACTGATAACTCGTGATCTTATCATCTGCATGTCGAGCATACTTAGCTACTTTAACATGCTCATATGGCCATCTAGGCCCACATTCTTAATCTAAAAACTATTCTGGCTCAAGCTCGCTCGAACCAACTCGAGATTGCCCAAATTAGATAAAACTAAAATATGGTAAAACCCTAAGCCGAAATTGGGGTTTTACATCGAGTGCTTATAAGGTATGAAAGACTAAGTGCCAATGTTTGGATTACAAGGAGGAAATTTATGTGAAAGAAGGAGAAAAGAAATAGAGAAGAAGGGAACACATAACCTTGAATAGATAAAAAAATTTCAGTATTAGTGATTCCTTTGCTTATTTTTCTAAATCCAAATTTCAAGCTCATGCACTAGCCCCATTACAACCTAACAAGTCCTTCTCATTCTTACTATCCCGAAATTTGGTTTTGTGGACAAACCACCTGACTTTGGAACTTATGAGAAGCTGATCTACCTTAAGTCATGCAGAGCTCCCAATTTACCTTGACTTGATTATCTTGGGAGGGATAATCATTCATGCGAAAAAAATTACTCATGATTTTTGCTTACACAGAAAAAATTCTTCATTGCAAATTGGTTTTTACCAAAATATTGTAATTACTGATGTTTATTTTATTTTGCTAGGGACTAGCAAAGTTTAAGTTTGGAGGCTTGATAAATTGTAGATTTCGTCAGCATTTCCATAGTTTTCACGCATGATTTTCATGTCCCAACATTACTTTATCTAGCGATTTCATTAGAAAAACGAAAATTTTAAAAAATTGTAAAATATCAAAATTATAAACAAGTTCTCATTTGATACTAAGCAAAAGGCTATCTTTGAAGGGAGTTGTGAAAGCTCATGCACACTTGCATGTGGAAGTTAGACTGCTTCCCCATAAACCTAGGATGGACAACTTCTCGACATCTTGTCACGACCCGGCCCAAAGTGCAACGTAATGGGTCTAAGTCATTTCATTAAAATGGGTACCCCGAAAGTTAAAGATCTATAGTCCATTCCCACTTATAAACAGGATCTTCTCCCAGTAGGTATTAGATGTGGGACTAAGTTGAGGATCTCACAATCCACCCACCTTAGGAAATTTCGTCCCGAAATCCCTATTCTTGGCCCGTTGCTAGCCCCAGCCCACGACTTTTATGGCCCGTGACCGGCAGCCTAGCCAACGTTCCTAATCCAGCCCACCATCTAACACGGAACAAGGTCGGCTCTGATACCTATCTGTAACAACCCAGCCCAAAGTGCAACGTAATGGGCTAAGTCATTTCTTTAAAATGGGTACCCCAAAAGTTAAAGATCTATAGTCTATTCCCACTTATAAACAAGATCTTCTCCCAGTAGGTATTGAGGATGTGGGACTAAGTTGAGGGATCTCACACATCTCCTAGTATGAATAGTTTTGCACTAATCAATCTGCACATCCCTAGAACACCTTGCACATGTTGTTGACCAGGAGGTCAGGCCTACAATTATGCGAACTCTACACCAGCTCCCAATCAGATGGAAAATCAACCTATTTAACCACACACAAGTATGAGTCATCAGATGGATACCTTGTTGAACAAGAAAGAAACACTCACCTAATGCAAATGATTAAGGGAAAACATTTCATATGTATTAGTTGACAAGAAATTTTGCAAGGAAGTCACCAGAACTGAGATCTGCATGACATTCCACATGGGCAATTGAAATTTCATAGAACAATTTCACCAACTCCACAAGCCATTGAGGAAATAATGGGGGAACAAGGGAACAAAGCTGAATCACACCGTGCGAGGAGTAATGATTGGGTCAACATAGACCACGCTAATCTAAGGGAAAGAAGTTGCTGGGAAATTACTAAGAGATCTCCTACCTCAACTCATTAAAAACCCCCATTCACTCACGACTGAGGGGATCTTCTTCCAATCCTTTCTCTAAGAACACTTTCTTCTTCTTTTATCTTCAATTCCTAAGTGTCTCACGCTACCAACATGAAGGAGAGTTGAAGATTGGAAAGAAGCTATGGAAGCCAAGTTACAAGAAAGAGGACGCTACTAAAGAGAAGTTCCATGTTAAGGCCTCATTGTCACAAAATTACATAAATCTTTCCCTTCTATTTTTGCTATGTTATTTTCTTTGATGAATTATAAGATATACTATAGCTCTTTCATGGGATAAACCGTAGTGATCTAGGATGTATGATAGATCTTAGTTAATATGTACTATATCTTGTTGTCTTTATCTTGTTACACTAGTTGTGAAATGATTGTTTCGTATCTATTCTTAATGCTTCAAGAGATTATCTAATTCTTGCAAGAGTAAGAGATTTGATCTAACATTAGGAATAGGTAGGTCGATAATGTTTTTGAATGAAGTAACTTATAACTCTAATTGTAGGAATACATTAGAGTTGAAAATATCCACATGGGTGAGCTGCTCTTAAGGAATTAACCAGGCCTTGTTCACACAGGATTATAGAATGAGGCCAAGGTGATAGATTGTAATATGTAGCAAAAGTCCTTTGCAATTAAATTTATTTCCCCAGATATCAACTCCAATCATGTGTGTTTGATAAGCATGACAAGCCATGTAATTTATTAATAAAGTGAAATTTTACATCCCAAGTCCATTTTGATTTAGTAAGAGAAGCTTTGCTAACTTTGGTTATTGTTTTATATTTCTATGTTCTTACAGTTGTTTTGAATCAAATTAGTTGCACTAGTTTTATGTCCTCGCTTGCTTGCAATAAACTAGAGTAGATTCGTAGTGGCTCATCTTTACAATTATGCTACGTCTTAAAATTAGTTTGCTAAGTATAATAAATCTTATTATCAATAATTATACGAAAACATCAAATCTCCATGACAACAATCTCACTCATCACTCTATTACTTATATGACGCATACACTTGCACGATGCATTCAAATAACACAACACTAATGTTCCCTCAATTGATCCAACACCCTCCTAAGATGTCTCTAGTGTTTTTTAGACTTGCTATACAAAACAATGTATCCAAATATACCACCACAAACTATTGGATTTTGGACATAAATATATACATACATCTATAATAATACCATATGTTGTTATTTAAGGTTAACCGAAATTCAATTGATCAATTAAAGTTAAGTTTAATGGGCCATTAATATAAGTATGGATTCATATACGTAGATACAATTTTTGTAATTTCTTTTTAAAATGGGTTGAATTGAAATTATGAAAAATAAAGATATAAATAGGGGGTTATGGTTCCCAAATTTACAAGTAGTTTTCGTTCTTACATCCCATTATCCAGAAACTTTGGTCTTTAAGAACTGGTACTGAATTTGGAAGATCAAAACCTAAGAAATAAAGAATCATTTTGCTTTTATTGATTCAGGTACACTTCCACTATCAAATTTTGTTTCTTGATGATTTAACTGAAGAAGAACAAAGGAAGGTTTTATAGTGATGGTTTTATCATCTATATAATTTGGTTGAAGTTAAAGTTATAACAAAAGTTTTGGTGATGGTTTTATCATCTCTATAATTTGGTAAAGTTAAAAGTTACAATTTTTTTACAACAAGTGGTATTCAAGTAACTTCATATTAGATCATTAAGGATTAATTAATAAACTCTTATTTGGAACTGTCTAGTTCCCTATCACATCTAGATTTAATGATTCAGAATCTCAAAATAATACTAATTTGTAAGAGGGAATAAATTGATATGGTCTTCAATCTATTTGGAGTTTCCCAAAATTCTGTACTAGTTATTGTCATTTTCACAAATCGGATTAAAGGAAAATACAAGAAATAGTTGTATATGAGATATTTATTCCCAAATCGAGGTCCTCTTTTTGTAAAATATCAAGGAAAATAAAGTTACAAAAGGTTATAATTTTAGAAATTTCTAAATAAAGATACTTGTATAACATTTTCAGTTTTATGTTATTTATATTTGGGATTATTAAATTCAAATTATAGTTTAGTTATAATTAATATTTAAAAATTTATTAATTACCACAATATGCTACCAAAGTAGCGTCTTTTGTGGAAATTAATTTGTTTTTAATATTAAGACGATTGTATGTATTTGATATATGTGAATGTTAATCGGCCCAAAGGAAGGTTAATGTTTGACAAAACTATATATTCATTTGTGGTAATAAATATTAGATAATTATCAAGATTCTATATGAATAATAAATCGGCCCAAATGAAGGTTTATTATTTGACAAGATTTATTGTCCACATTGATTACTGCAGTAAGAGTACTACTTACAAATTAATATTTTTATCCAAAGACTAAATATTAATGTTGTGTTAGGTATCTATTGATGGGATTAACCATTGTTTTAATTATTAATCTTATTATGTGCAAGTTAGTTTGTTCTATTTTTAATTAATCAATCTACTTCTTTAATTCAGTTCCAAAGCTTAAAGATAATTTCAAGGATTGGAAAGAGAGTGTGATTATCGTTCTCCGCTAAATGGATCTTGACCTTGTGTTAAGGATTGAGCAACCTGCTTCTTTTACGCACAAAAGTTTCATTGAGGAAAAATGAAACATTGAGATGTGGGAACATTCAAATCGCATGAGTATTAAAATCATGAAGCGTGGACTTTTAAAGACCTTCAGAGGCAATGTGACTGAAAAGGTTACTACAACCACTGAATTTCTTAAAGAAATTGAAAAGCGTTTTGTAAAACGATAAACTTGAAACAAGTAAGAATTTGTCAAACTTGATTTCAATGAAGTTTAAAAGCAAAACAAGCATAAGAAATTACATCTTAGAGATCTCAATTATTGCTTTAAAACTAAAAGCACTAAAGGTAGAGCTATCTGAAGATTTGCTCGTGCATTTAGTTTTAATTTCTCTTCCAGCACAATTTAGTCAATTCAAGGCCAGTTACAATTGCCAAAGGGACAAATGGACTCTTAATGAGCTCATTTCTTATTGTGTCCAAGGAAAAAAAGGTTGAAGCAAGAACAGGCTGAAAGTGCTCACTTAGCTAGTACCTATCAGGAAAAAAATAAGAAAAGAAAAGGGCTAAGGAAGTTGGTAATAGTTCTCACAAGCAACAGCAAAAAGAAAATCAAGCTTCTTGCTATTTCTTTTGTGTTAAACATGGATATATGAAGAACGAATGCACACACTTGGCATGTAAAGAAAAGTCTATTTCTCAATTTTATTTGTTCTAAGGTTAATGTAGTTTCACTGCCAACTCACACTTGGTGGCAAGATTCGGGTGCTACTACTTACATAAGTGTGTCAATGTAGGGTTGCCTGAGTTGCCAAAAGCCAAATGATGCTAAAAGATTCATCTATGTTGTTAATGGTAAATCAGTTGTAGTTGAAGCAATAGGAACTTCAAGACTGTTATTGAAAACAGAATATTATTTGGATTTGAAAGAGATATATGTTGTACCATCTTTTAGACGGAATTTGGTTTCTATTTCTATGTTGGAAAAATTTAATTAGTCTTGTTCATTTAGAAATAATAAGTTTGAGTCTTTTTCTAAATTCAAATATTGTGGGTACTGGTTCTTTGTCTTTTTATGATAAACTATATTTGCTTGATACTATTGTGTCTTTTAATGAAACTTTGCATGTAGGTTCACGTGATACGAAAAGAAAATTAACCAATGAGAATTTTTCTTTACTCTAGCAAGAGCATTTGGGATACATTTCTAAACAAAGAATTGAATGACTTATGTTAGATGGAATTCTTAATTCTTTTAATTTATCAAATCTTCAAGTCTGTGTTGAGTGCATTTAGGGAAAGCAAACAAATATAAGGAGACTAGTTGCCAATAGATCTTCAAGCGTCTTAGAACTAATACATATAGATATTTGTAGGTCATTTCCTACGGCTTCATGGAATGATCAACAATAGTTTATTACGTTCATAGACAATTATTCTCGTTATGGTTACCTTTATCTCATTCATGATAAGTCTTAAGCATTAGACATGTTTAAGGCATACAAGGCTAAAATTGAGAACCAACTTGACGAAACTATTAAGGCAATCAGATCTGACCGTAGTACTGCCTACTATGATAGATATGATGAATCATGTGTATAATGTCCAGGACCATTTGCAAATTCCTAGAAGAGTACGGAATCGTCCTACAATACACAATGTCAGGTACTCTTAGCATGAATGGTATTGCTGAGAGATAAAACCGACCATTAAAAAATATGGTAAGAAGTATAATTGCTCATACTACGTTACATGATTCACTCTGGGGTGAGGTGCTAAAGACAGTATAATATCTTCTTAATAGAGTACCAACAAAGGCAACAATTAAGACCTCTTATGAATTCTGGATTGGAAAATAAACTCAATATTAAGTATTTACGCATTTGGGGTTGTCTAGCTGAGGAAAGGCCTTATAGGCCAAATGAAAGGAAACTGGACTCAAGAACAGTTAGCAGCTATTTTGTTAGGTACTCTGAACAATCTAAAGGGTATTAGTTTTATGTTCCCACAACAAGGGCATTCTTTGAGACGGGAAATGCCTAGTTCTTTGAGGATTTTGAGTTTGGAGGGGGAAATGAAGTAGAGACTTTGTCTTTGAAGAAGAATCTGTTTCTCTTCCCATGATTGTTCTTGGCAATAATTAGGATCATATCCTTGATGTTGTTCAACAAACAATACCAGAATTACAAGACAATGTTGAGAATCTCCCTAATCACAATCGTCAAGTTATACCTAAAAGAGGAAACTCAACAGCTTAAAGAGTAAATCCCATTGAGGAGATCCACAAGAGAAAAGAGAAATGCAATTCCAGATGATTATATCATCTTTATCCTAAAACATGAGGATAATACTGGAATGATGGAAGATGATTCAATTAACTTTCATTAGACCATGAAGAGTTTTAATTCTCAAAAGTGGATTGATGTCATGAATAAAGAGATGAAATCCATGAAAGCTCATGATGTTTGGGATCTTTTCAATTGCCTAAAGGTACAAAACCTATTGGTTGTAAATGGATATTTAAAACCAAGAGAAATTCGAAAGGTGATTTAGAAAGATATAAGACTCGTCTTATTGTGAAGGGTTTTACTCAAAAGGAAGGCATCAATTATAATTAGATTTTCTCTCTAGCTTCATCGAAGGACTCATTCAGAGTAATTATGGTATTAGTGGCACATTGGTGCAACCAGAAAATTTTATATCAAGAAATTTAAAGAATATGGTTTGCAAATTAAAGAAATCTATGTATGGACTTTAGGAGGCTTCTCGTCAATGGTATCACAAATTTTATCAAGTTATTGTCTCATTCGGTTTTGAAAAATGTGATTGATGATTGTATATACCATATGTTTAGTGGGAGTAAGTTTATTTTTCTGGTTTTATATGTTCATGATATATTGCTTGCCATCAATGATATAGGTTTCTTGCACGAAACTAAGAGATTTTTATCAAAGAAATTTGAAATGAAAGAACTTGGAAATGCGTCTTTTGTATTAAGAATTCAAATACATCAGGATCATTCTCGATGTATACTCATATTATCACAAAAGACCGATATAAAAAAGTGCTTAAGAGATTTGGCATGCAAGGTTGTAAACCAAGAGATACCCCTATTTCTAAAGGAGATAAATTCAGTCTAAATCAATGCCCTAAAAATGACATAGAAGGAAAGAAAATGCAAAAGATTCCCTGTGTTTCAGCAGTGGAAGTCTTTGTATGCTTAAGTATGTACAAGTCCAGATATTGTCTATATTGTTGGAATGTTGGGCAGATATTTAAGTAATCCGAAATTCGATCATTGGAAAGCCAAAAGAGTCATGAAATATCTTCAGAGAACAAAACATACATGCTTACATATCGGAAGTTAGATCAACTTGAGATTATTGGGTATTCTGATTCTGATTTTGCTGGATATCAAGATAGTCGTCGATCCACTTCTAGCTATGTCTACCTGCTTGCTGGAGGAGCTATTTCTTGGAGAAGTGCTAAGTAGACACTAATAGCTTCTTCCACCATAGCAGTTGAATTAATAGCTTGTTATAAAGCATCTAATCATGGAATATGGTTGTGGAACTTTGTCACAGGGCTGCTCATTGTTGATAATATTGAGAGATCACTTAGGTTATTTTGTGAGAATCAATCTGCAGTATTATATTCAAATAACAACAGGAGCTCATCGAAATTAAAACATATAGAGATCAAGTTCCTTGTTGTAAAAGAAAGAGATCAAAATGGTAAAGTTTCTATAGAGCATGTTGGGACAAACTCCATGGTTGCGGATCCGCTTACTAAAAGTTTACCACTCCAGGTCTTTCATGAGCATGTTGCCCGTCTGGATGTTGTATCATTTGATGATATGCTACTTTAGTGGGAGTTTGTTTTGTTTGTAAATTGCAGTATTTGGTTTATATTTCACTCTATTTTGGTAATCTCATAAAGTTGGACTAGTTGAAAATAGGCATATTTAGATCAAATTACATGTAATTTTCATACTATACATCCATACTTAATCTATGTCATTTAATTATGTTGATGTATGTGACCATGGATGGGTTTAGTTACGATAAATGTAACACAAATCTCATTGATCCTATATTAACATTAATTAATGGACGAAATTATTATTTTAAAATAATAGAGTATGTTATTTTGAAGCTCATAAGGTTATATACAACTATCTTGTATATATAGTCCAAGTGGGAGATTGTTGGATTTTGGACATAAATATATGCATGCATCTATAATTGTATCATACATTGTTATTTAAGGTTAACCTAAATTCAATTGATCTATTAAAGTTAAGTTTAAAGAGCCATTAATATAAGTATGGATTCATATGTGTAAATATCATTTTTGTAATTTCTTTTTTATGATGGGTTGAATTGAAATTATGAAAATTAAGGATATAAATAAGTGGTTATGGTCCCTAATTTCGCGGGTAGTTTTTGTTATGGCATCCCATTGTCCAGAAACTTTAGTCTTAAAGAACTTGTGCTGAAGATCAAAACCTAAGGAAGAAAAGAATCATTTTGCTTTTATGGATTCATGTACACTTTCACTATCAAATTTTGTTTCTTAATGATTTAATCTGAAGAAGAACAAAGGAAGGTTTTATAATGATGGTTTTATCATCTGTATAATTTGGTTGAAATTAAAGTTATAACAAAAGTTATGGTGATGGTTTTATTATTAGTATAATTTGGTTAAAGTTAAAAGTTACAATTTTTATTTTACAACACAAACTTATCTATAAAGTCATGAAACACATTGTTTGTGAGATTATAGAAGTAGCTAGGGTATTTGTAAGTCTGAATGGCATGACAAGGAATTCACACAACCCATAACTCGTTACTATTGTTGTTTTTGAAACATCCTTTGATGCAATCCTAACTTGCTAATACCCAGATCTTAAATCTAGTTTAGTGAGCACCCTTGATTTGCTAAGTCTATCAAACAAGGCATCTATCAAAGGAACAAGGTACTTATTATTGATTTTCACCTTGTTAAATCCCTTGTAGTCATTACACAATCTCATTAACCCATTGCCCGTTTTCTAGAATAGAACAAGGGCACCAAACAACACCTTAGATGGCTAAAATTTCCCCAAATCTTGTAACTTCCCTCGCTGGATTTTCAGCTACATGAGTTCCTTAAGCGACATTCTATATGGCACCTTATCTAGTGCTTTGGTCTCCTCCACCAACTCAATGTGATGCTCCACCCACCTTTTGGAGGCAAGCCATCAGGCAAATCTGCTGGTATACCATAAGCAAATTTGTCCAACAACTCCACCAAATTCAACACCTCTAATACCTGGTTAGGTTGGTTCTTCACCATCATCGTCACATAGGTCTCCACCATCACCATGAGATAGGTCAAGTCACCCCACTTACATCCATGGGCTAGCTGCATAACCGACAATTACTCCCTCCTACAACTCGGTCCTCAACCTAGGAACGTCTGCCTTGACCACAATCACAGCAAGAGTTGTCCTTGTTCATGGCCATAATACCTCCTAAATGTTGAAAGACTCCAACATAGGTCGTCCTTGGAAAATTGTTCCTAATGATCAACTTGAAGTCATCCATCTCGATTATCATAGGGTCTATCCTTCCCTCGAACTCTCCCAAGCAAACCCTAATCGCCATGCATTCAACATGTTTTGCCTAAGAATTCATTGTCTTTATCCTGTTGGGATTGATTCCCATTTTCAAACCTAACTCCTGTGTCATCCCCATAGACACGAAACTATGTGTTACTTCGGTGTGCACTAGGGTTAAAACTTTCCTCTCATTCACAACTATCAGAACATACATCAAACAAGCATTCCCTTGATGATTTCTGTCAAACCCTCATAGCTCCGAGTACTTGAAGAGTTGTAACTCGAGCTTCTCCCTCGTGGTCGAATCCCCTGCCTACAGCTACAATAATTGCACAAATATTGCCTTTTGTCAGACTATCCTTCACCCAGTGAGGTCCATTGCAGAAGAAACACCCCAATTTCTTCACATCTCCATCCAGGTTCTTGCCCCCATCAACTTTGAACTCATTATTTTTCTTTTTACTCCACTTGGGCGGCTTGCTCTTGCCCACCTTCTTGGCCTCTTTGCTGTCATTTGACTTCTTGGCACTATTGTCATCCTTTCCACTGGAATTCACCTTTAAGTCCACAAGTGCATCGGCAGCCACCAAAGCTGATTGCAAGTCTTGCACCTTTTGCGACATGTCTTTGATATGCAAATGACACAATATGAATTTTTTGATGTATTCCCTCTATTTAAGTCATCTTCGGTGCACGTCCTATGCAATAATTTGGCATCCCCTGTCCAACATACTAGCCACTAAGATTTGTCCGGATCAGCAAATCAACAAAATATTTTCCCAAAACATAAGCATGTCTTCAAAAGGGGCTCTAATACCAACTGGGGTGAATCTAAGGACAAACTTTTTGCCCTCAAATGCACCTCTATGTGGCATTTACTCCCTAAGCAAACTAACCTTCACACAAATTCCTTGCCGCCTACAACTGTTTGGAGAGCAGCAACAATCCAACTACCTCGAACAGTAATTCACACCACCCCCATTGGAATTAGTCACCAACAAGCCTTTTGGCCAACTGATTCTAATCAAACCAACATGATGACATCCACCACGCCAAGACTGCAATTCACACAATGAGGTTAATTAGCAATCATGTCACCACCAAGTCCCCTTGAACGAGGCCAATGAAACCCCTAAATCTGGCTAGGGTTTTCTCGGGCACCAACAACAAACATATAGTAAATGGCAACGTGACACCAGTAGATTATGGAATGAACCCCACCTTAATTTCACTCCCAAAACTATGGAATTACAAACACTCAACTCCTTTGAATGCTTGATGGTCGTGGACATGCAAACCCCATAGCCAACCATCTCCCCTTTTACAAGAAAAGCTCAAGGAGTCCAAAATCAGTCCCCACTCACAAAAGTCCTTAACAACACACCCCCAAATAGTACCCCTGAGATCAACTTGTCTAAAATGTAATTAACTCAATCAAACATGAATCAAACACAGGTAAATATGTGCAATAAGAGTACCTCAATCAAGATCCCAGAAACCTTAGAAAACCGAAGTTCCAATCCCTACTTCAAGAGATCAGCCATGACAACTTCAACCGTCTTCTTCCTCCTTGATCTCCATCCTCTCCTCTCTAGTTCAAGCCCTCTCAAACTCAGAAACCTTTGTATGTTTTCCCCCTTGGATCGATCCTCCAAAGATAGAAAATCCAGAGTTAGCTGCCACATCATCCAAGTTGGCCAATGGGAGAAGAGTCGGATTGACCCCCACATCATGTCCAAGCCAACCAGCCCTGGTTCGTGTCCTCCTTGGTGGGTCTTGTGAAAGAAAACCGAGGCCAAAACAGCCCAAAACTAGCACCCGATCGAATTAGGGTTTGGGTTTTGTCCCGTCTAACCCTTGCTCCACTCGATTCCAACCCCTGACCGCCACCTTGTGCGTGTCCAACTTGGTGTCCAAAACCTCCTCCCAAAGGTTTAGACCATGGACATGGCTCCCAAGTTGTCCACTATCACCAACAAATGAACACGGTCAGCAATCATCGAAAATTGTACAAAACTACGAAATCTAGCACCAGTAAGAAACCTCACTCGGCCCCAAATAGCACATTTTCAAACCAGATCTCGTCCACAAATTGCGGCATTCAAATACCAGCATGACACTGTTCTGATTTCCAGCAATCCCACAATTTGCAGCGACCAGAAACTGACGTCACGCACACCAAATTGCATACTCTAATTGCACGATTTGTGAGTACCCAAACCTGCTTCCAGCACTTTGCACAATATGTCTTCAGCAATGCTCGCCCCCAATTTCTAGCATTGAATAGCACTATTTGAGTACAGATATGCTTGATATTCAGCCCTCCAAATACCAATGTTGTGCACCAATGCTCAACACTTGATTTCCAACATTACAGTATTCAAAACCACGCTATTGATGCAAATCAATACCCACATGAAGTAACTTGAGGTTTCTTTGAAGTAAAATGGCAGCCATGCTTGGTAAACCAAAATCACAACCCCATGTGACTTGAGGTTTTTCCAAGATCCAATTCACGCTATTCTCTACATCGTGCAACCTCAATTGTACTCAACACAACACATTGGCACCCGAAAGCAACCCTTGACATCTCAACAACCTCCATGCACCAAAACACAATCATACATGGGAGTATAATACATGTTAGCATTGGTAAATTGTTTCCACCACTTCAGATAGCATCATCATTTCTCATGAACCTGGGATATCTAGGAACCACTTCCAAACCCTAAACATCTGATAAGACCTATGCCAACAAACCTGGGTCATAAGTAACCGTTTGCTTTGAGAAAAAAAGAAGAAAGGGTTATAAATTTAGAAGAAACACAGCATTCATAAAACACATCACACAACGCAAATCAAAATCAGATAATACATCAGATAAATAGAAAGCATATAACATGTAGAACATGACAGCTGGCTACGCACAGCATCAACCAACTACTACTCAGTTCATTATATATATATATATATATATATATATATACATCACACACATATATATATATATAGTTACTAGTCCACGGTAAAGATAACTAATGCAAATAAGCATATAAGCTTTCCAGCTAAAGTATAATAATAGAAACAAAATAATCGAAGAACAAAAATAGTACTTAATTGGTTAGTAGACAATTAACTGTGTGAGGGAGTGAATGTTGTTTGTTAAAAATTGAAGGGAAAAATATCACTTATTACACGTGGGAGGGAGGGAGAATATTTAAGGTCTAACAGTACTACAATACCCTTAAAAAGTATTTTACTATGGGGAGAGATTTGGTTTACTCAAGAAATATGATGGGGTAGGTTTGGGTTAAGAATGATTTAATATGTTGATATGGGGGAGGAATTTCTTTTTGAGACAAACCCATATGAGATGAACACGGTCAGCAATGGTCGAAAATTGTACAAAACTAAGAAACCTAGCACACGTAGGAAACCTCGCCCGACCATAAATAGCACAATTTCAAACCAGTGCTTGCCCACAAATTGCAGCATTCAAATACCATCATAACACTATTCTGATTTTCAGCAATGCCGCAATTTGCAGCCACCAGAAACTGACATCACACACACGAAATTGCGTAGTCTAATTGCACGATTTGTGAGTGCCCAAACTTGTTTCTAGCACTTTGCACAATCTGTCTTCAGCAATACTCACAACCGATTTCCATCATTGAATAGCACTATTTGAGTAGAGATATGCTGGATATTAAGCCTTCCAAATACCAACGCTGAGCGCCAATGCTCAACACTTGATGTCTAGCATTGTGGTATTCGAAATCCGCTACTGATGCGAATCAATACCTGCACAAAATAAATTGAGGTTTCTTTGAAGTCAAATAGTGCCCATGCTTAGTAAACCTAAATCACAACCTGATGTGACTTAAGGTTTCTCCAAGATCCAATTCACATTATTCTCTTTATAAGGGAACCTTAATTGCCCACAACACTGCACATTGGCACTCGAAAGCAACACTTGACATCTCAACAGCCTCCGTGCATCAAAACATGATCATGCATGCGAGTATAACACATTAATAGCATTGGTTAATTGTTTCCACCACTTTGGATAGCATCAATCATTTCTCATGAACCTGGCATATCTAGGAACAACTACCAAACCCAAAATATCTAATAAGACCAATACCAGCAAACCTTTGTCATAAGTAACTGTTTGCTTTGAAAAAAGAAGAAGAAAGGGTCATAAGTTTAGAAGAAACAGAGCATTCATAAAACACATCACACAACGAAAATCAATATCAAATAATACATTAGATAAATATAAAGTATATAACATATAGAACATGACCGCCGGCTACACACTAAGCATCCTCCAGCTACTAGTCCATCTACAATATATATATATATATATATATATATATATATACACACACACAAAATAATCTAAGAACAAAAATAGTACTTAATAGGTTAGGAGACAATTAACTATGGGAGGGAGTGAATATTGTTTATTAAAACTTGGAGGGAGAAATATCACTTATTACGTGTGGGAGGGAGGGAGAATATTTAAAGTTTGGTAGTACTAGAATACCCTTAAAATGTATTTTACTGTGGGGAGGGATTTGGTTTACTAAATATGATGGGGTACGTTAGGGTTAAGTATGATTTAATATATGCATATGAGTTAATGAAGGGAGGAATTTCTTTTGAGACAAACCCTTGTGAGATGAACATGGTCAGCAGTCATAGAAAATTGTACAAAACTTAGAAATTTAGCACATGTAAGAAACCTCGCTCAGCCCCAAATGGAACAATTTCAAACCATTGCTTGCCCACAAATTGCAGCATTCAAATACCTGAAAGACACTAATCTGATTTCCAGTATTACCAGAAACTAACATCGCGCACACCAAATTGCATACTCTAATCGCACGATTTACGAGCTCCCAAACCTCTTTCTAGCACTTTGCACAATCTGTTTTCAGCAATGTTCATCACCAACTTCCAGAATTGAATAGCACTATTTGAGTAGAGATATGCTTGATATTCAGCGCTCCAAATACCAACGTTGTGCCCCAATGCTCAACACTTGATTTCTAGCATTGCACTATTCAAAACCTACTATTGATGCAAATCAATACCCTCACGATGTAACTTATGGTTTCTTTGAAGTCAAATAGTGCCCATGCTTGGTAAACCTAAATCACAACCTGATGTGACTTGAGGTTTCTCCCAGGTCTAATTCACGCTATTCTCTGCATCAGGGAACCTCAATTGTACTCAACACTGCACTCGCACCCAAAAGCAACCCTTGACAACTCAACAACTTCCATGCACCAAAACACGAGCATGCATGCAAGTATAACACATGTTAGCATTGGTTAATTGTTTCCACCACTTCAAATAGCATCAATCATTTCTCATAAACCTAGGATATCTACGAACCCTTACCAAACCCTAAATATTTGGTAAGACGTATACCAGCACACCTGGGGCATAAGTAATCATTTGCTTTGAGAGAAAAAAAGAAAGGATCATAAGTTTAGACGAAACACAGCATTCATAAAAGACATCACTCAATGCAAATCAATATCAGACAAATCTAAAGCATAGAGCATATAGAAATAATAGAAACAAAATAATCAAAGAACAAAAATAGTACTTAATAGGTTAGGAGACAATTAACTGTGGGAGGGAGCAAATATCGTTTATTTTGAATTGGAGGGAGAAATATCACTTATTACGTGTGGGAGGGAGGGAGAATATTTAAGGTCTAACCGTACTACAAAACCCATAAAAAGTATTATACCGTGGGGAGGTATTTGGTTTCCACAAGAAAAATGATAGGGAAGGTTTGGGGTTAAGAATGATTTAATATATGGATATGGGTTAACGAAGGGAGGAATTTCTTTTTGAGACAAACCCTTATGAGATGAATGTAAAGGCAAATTCTCCATCATTGTTGTCATCACCACTTGTTGCTGCCATTGTCGCCACCGTCTCTATTGGTGCTGCTGTCGCCGCTACTACTACCGCTTTCCCCTCAGTATAACATTCCCAACCACCCCCCCCCCAACCTCTCTGCCGTCTCCCTTCCCCTTTCCATTAGCAGTTCTTATAGGAAATATTTTTACCCCTTAACCTCCCCTCCCCCTCCCTCATCTTTTCATGCTATTATTGTCGATATCTAACTCAATCTCCTTTCCACTCCCCTCTCCCCTCCATTTTCATCCTCCCTCTCCCCTTTGTATGCAAGTCACCAGCCAAATCCACCTATGACAGTAAAGTACTAATCTTGATAATTAATTGAAGTTAATTTATTTTTTATTTTGTTTGTTCTATTTTGTTAGCATCAGTGTTATTATTCTATTTATCACTTAAAAACACAATTGTCCTTGATGTTACTCAATGATCCATTGGTATTATATTTTCATATATTTTACAAATGTCATAAGTAAATAAATAATAGTTACCCAAATTGAAAATGCCACTAATGATATTTGATAGAATTTTCAATTGTCATGAATGAAACTAGATGAAAAAAATAAAAATTTTACAAATTTGAATTGCCAACAATGGCATTTGTGCTTGTCGGGTGTCTATCAAAGTAGGGGGAGATCAGTGAAATGTTCTAATCTGGGTTTTGATTTCATGGGTTTTGGGTCAAAAACCTGCTTGAGGAAGCAATGACGCCATGACACCGGGGGTCGTCAGGCTGTGTTTTAGGGACATCAGGTGAGATGCAGTGGATAATGACTCATAAATGAAGGACTAAAATGACAAGAAAGAAGTTGGGGTGAGAATCACCTGCTCCTTCCTTACCGTGGATGTCCCGTTAGCGCCATTTTGGTTTCTTTGCATGATGGTGGTGCCAATCTACTCCAAGCTGAGTTCCACTTATGTGCTTAGGGAGAAGTTGTCCTGATTATGGAGAGCAAGTCACCAAACAACATAGATAATTTTAGGTCCAGAGGGTCTGTGTAACGTGCATTTACTAGTCATTTTAGCTTTTTTTCACAATTTTATTTTATTAAAATTGCCAATGGACATTTCACAGTACCTCATATACTTAGAAACATAATTATTATTGATATCCATCACTGATCCAATTTGTCCTGTTAATAATGACTTATGATGCATCAATGATATTTGCTTCTCATGTGTTCTTAATTTTAAAAATAAAAACAAACTGTTTGTTGCCTAAAAAATATGAGTTTAAATTTGTATATCACTAGATAATTATCAATGTTGTTTTTTATATTTTTTGTATTTTTGAACCTGTTATTTGTTAATTTGAGTGTACGAGATTATATTTTACAAATGTCCTAAACAAATAATAGCTACCCAAACTGAAATTGCAGCCAATGATATTTGATAACTTTCTATTTATCATCAATTGGTAATATAATAGATGATATATTTTTAAAAGTATAATAGATAATATAAGTAGATAATGTTATATTTTGACGTTAATATTCTATGCATAATTTTATGATTATTGCAAAACCCGTGACTCATGTCAGAGTTTAAATTAGTAAACCAATCGGTTCAGTCGTCAGTTCGAGTCAAGCCAATTTCATGAAACGTGTGTTGAGCTGATACGAGTCGTGCGTTATAAGCGATGAGGGTTAAGTGTACCCAAATATATGATGATAACGTTAGAAAATAATGAGAAATAAGTTATCAAAGTATATAACAGTATGGAATTTTTTTTTATCATAGAATTATTTTTAAGCTGAATCACGCATTAGGATTCATTATATAGCAGTGTGGGTGGGTTATTAGTTATAGAACATGTCATTTTGATGTTACTAAGTGTATTATATTTTATGGTATTTTTCCATATTTTTTGGATTTTTATTGAATTTATTAGTAGTTAGTTGTTATTTTTGACTAAGTTTGAGTCGAGTCAACTTAGCCTAGAAAATGATGATGTGGATTGACGTAAATGCATGATATGATTGAGTAAGTTAGTTAGGATGTATGAATGCATCATAGCGGATGTTAGCTTTTACTTTTGATGTGTAGGTACAAAGTAGGAGTTCGCCGCCTAGATACATGGACACGGTTGGAGCTTCTTCCTAGTTTATTTAGGACTCGCTTTTGGTTTGACTTACTCATTCTATTGTGATTTTATTTGATAGGTAAGCGGATGTGTCGAGTAGTGGATTTATTGTATCCCACTCTACACCGGCCATTTAGTTGTATAAATTTTCAGATTAATAACCCTCGAGGATGAGATCCCTCGAGTTTATTTTTGAAAACTCAGATCCAAATCATTGTGCCTTCAAGCCTACTATATCATAATCCCTACCCAGACCTATGTATATATAGTTTTCTTAATTTTCTAGTGAGATGTGAGATAAGGGAAAATCGACTCATGTGCACCACAAGCAGTTGTACGTGCTAGTCAAAGCGGGCTTTGGATTGGTGAGCGGGTTGTTCTATTCTCGAGGGATCCAGATAACTTTACCGTTGAGTTCCTCAAACCTGAAGAAGTGTAGAGGATTACAGGCACTGCAATGTAGCATGTCTAGACTTGTCGATTCAAAGGAGTACTGAAGATGCCAGCCTGAGAGTACTCGGCCTATGTGCTCATGGTCAGGATTGATACAAAGGATGTAGAGAGCTTTAGGATAATTGATTTTCCATCACAAGGGAGAGATTGAAAATGCCAAGGCATCTAAAAGTTAGAATGGGGAGTTGTCAAGCCAAGGCTGACAGCTCCGATTATTGCCGTTATGAGAGATTCTAATGAAAAAGTATATGATTGATTTCATTTAAAAGAGAGTTGGCTCTCATGTACCAATTTGATTATTAGTTATTTCTAAACTAATAACACTCAATACTGACTTTTTCGTATAATAGATGTAGGTGATAACCTGAATAACTAAGCGCTGCCAAGATCGCTGAGCAATAGCAATGCAACTTGCACAAATGTACCTGCCAAGATGGAATGAAAATTGTGGTGTGATGAATTGTTGTGAATTATGGTAGATGAATTTATAAAGATTTGTTGCAAGAGTTGTTGCATGAAACTGTGACCTGATCTATGTGTTAATTATCATGAATATAACTGAACAAGATAAGCTAATGGGGTAGAGACACGACGCAACAAGATAATGATGATTATAATGGGAATGTTGTATGAAAGATATAATGTTTTAGCATCGTTTAATATTTTATTATTATATATACATATTGTTTGTCGTTGACAAGGTGGTCCCCTATTGCACTTTTAGGGGAGTATCTATCCATTTTGTTTTAAAAAGCATTATTTTTTGAACTTTTAACGGGTTGTTTTGTTTTGAATATGAATCGCATATCACATCATGCATCTAGAACCACATTAGAGCCTAAGTATCTCAACTATGCATTGAATGGTTCCATCACCATCTTGAGACGCCAAAGGTAGATCCGGGTTGGCTTAACCGAATTAAATA
Organism: Piper betle; assembly: GCA_033002965.1. Classification (NCBI taxonomy): domain Eukaryota; kingdom Viridiplantae; phylum Streptophyta; class Magnoliopsida; order Piperales; family Piperaceae; genus Piper; species Piper betle. The sequence continues at coordinate 8,612 of JAURVB010006344.1, read as the reverse complement.
CGTTAAGAACTATTCAATCTCTAATATCATTATAGGAACTATTCAATCGCTAATAGCATTTCCGATTTGGTTTGCAAGTGAGCCGAATTGTGCTATTACAGTTTTGGTATTAGAGCTAACCCTTAGTTTATTAAGATGGTAGATGTTATTATAGGTTACATGTGTGCAAAAAATGCTCCGAGTTGTGCCGACAGGTATATTTATGTTTTGATGTTTTTGTTTACAGATTTTCTTACTACTCAGTGATGTGATAGGGTGTTCCGATTAGAGTAGTGATTACTAGTAGATTGGTAAGACGGACTCGCAAAACATAGATTAGGGCATCATCCCCTTTCATTCCCAGAGAGGACAATCACAGTTGTGATCACAGTGACACAACATCTAGCCAAGCCAGAACCACTACACCACTAGGAGGGCTAATGTGGCAACCTCGGTTAATCGACATAGTAAAAGTCATCTCTATGACAGTCACTGCAGTAGCAGTAGTCGACAGGAGAGAGACAGCAATTTCCAGATTGGCTAAGGGTCAAATACAGATGCAACAAAACCAGGAGAGAGTTCAAACAGGTAGCCCTCTCAGTGGCCAGAGCTGAGAAGAGACCAGCAGTGGATGACGAGCACTAGAAGAGCCAGCAATTCCCATGGGCCATCCACCGCCACCTCCTCCTCCACTGCTATAGCAGATGACTACTCCAACAATGAGTCCTCTATTTGCTTCATTTCAGATAAGAATGGACCCAGATGTCAGAGGACCTATAGTAGTAGGTAGCGGTTAGACTGTAGGTGGAAGTGGAGTTGCAGGATTTGACATGTGTACCAGTAGGTATAGGACCCATAGTTTTTTGCAGTATGAGCTAGGACAAGGATCTAACAGATCAGTTGAAGCAAGAAATTTGGAACTGTGGTAGTATGAAAAGTTCGTGAAAAATGGATGACCATTCTTTGGGAAGTTGGATGTAGAAGAGGCATTCCTATGGATATCATCAGCCATAGATGTGTTTGGCAGTATGGCATGCCCAATGGAGCACAGGGTACACATCGTCACACGACCATTCCAAGTTGAAGCCAAAATATGGTGGGAATTAGTGATGTGCTCCACATTTACCCATTGACAACCTCAGGACATCACCTAGGAAGATTCAAAGCGGAATTCGATGGGAAGTATTTTCCGCCAGATGTTTGGAAGAGGAAGGAGGGGGAATTCTAGACGCTAAAATTCGGTCCCATGAGAGTGGTGCAGTATGAAATCAGATTCAGAGCTCTAAAAATGTTTGCACCAGATTTGGTTCCGACATAAAGAAAGAAGATAGAGCATTTTTATGAGGATCTCCATCATGAGATCCAGATGGCCTATTTGGATAGGAAGTTTGCCACTTTTGGCGAGATAGTGAAAGCTGCAAGTGAGGCGGAATGAATTATATCTACTTGACCTCACTGAGACTTTGACTAGAGGCAACAACATCCAAGGCCATATCAGCCAGAGCAGCGAGCACAATAGAGAAAAGTTTTCATATGGTCCTATTGCCATGAGGGCTATGGATGGCCAGGTTTAGGACAACAGACCACTGTTCAATCAGATTTCCAACGTTGTCATGAAGGTAAGTGCAAAGCAGGCACAAACGCATGCTATAGTTGCAGCCAGGTAAGACATCGAGCCGTAGAGTGCAGAGTAGGCACTAATGCATGCTACAGTTGTGGTCAACAAGGGCATAGAGCTGCAACCTGTCCAACTGGCCAATACTAGCAGTTGACACTCCAAACGCCTCAATAGAGACTTACACTTCCAGCTCCCAGCATCAGGAAAAGTAGATAGGCCAATAAGGCCAAGGTCGGGGACAAAGAGGCAGAGACCTTTAGTCACCAACACAGTAGTGGAGGGGATAGAATCAGAGAGGTATATGTTTGCAGGGCAAGCCAGACATCAGAGAGGTAGGCAATAGGCACTGCCTGTTCAGGATCAGAGGGATCAGAATTAGGTGATACCACAAACAATACCTACTGTCCCAGCATAGCAGTAGCCAGTGAGGATGTATACAGCCACAGTGGTAGAGGCACATAAGGACATGAGAGTCATGACAGGTACACTTTCAGTAGGCTTCACACCTACACTAGTGTTATTTGATTCTAGCTGTACACATTCCTCTATTTCATATGCACACACAAGGAAACTTAGATGTAGGATAGAAGAGTTAGGGACATTCATTATTAGTGTCTACTCTTATTGGTAATGATAGCTACGGGCGAGTGTGTGCATAATGTCCCTATTAAGATTCAACAGCGACAACTTGTAGCTGATTTGATATTTTTCAAGCTACAAGAATTTGAAGTGATATTTGGAATAAATTAGATGTTCAAGCAAAGGGCTATGATAGATTGCCAAAGAAAGATGGTGCATTTCCACCAAGAAAGAAGCCACTTTTTCTTCCAAGATCAAGACTGAGATAGAGAACAAGGACGGATATCCTATCAGAATGCAGTGAGACAGCTAGACCAAGGTAGTGAACAGATAATGACAACAATAGTACTAGCTGAGCAGAGTGGTTCAAGGGGTAGACTGAATGTTGAGGAGATTCTAGTGGTCAGAGAATTTGTTGATGTATTTCTGGATGAAATTACTTGATTGCCGCCAGACAGAGAAGTAGACCTTGCCATTGAGTTGATGTTAGGCACAACACCGATCTCTAGAGCTCTATACAGAATAACACCTCTTGAGCTCTGTATAGAATGACACCTCTTGAGATTAAGAAACTCAAGGAATAGTTATAGACACTATTGGATCAAGGATTCAGCAGACTGAGTGTCTCTCCATGGGGTGTGCCATTGCTATTTGTGAGGAAGAAGGATAGAAGCATGCATTTATACATAGATTATAGGGTGCTAAACCATGCAACTATTAAGAATAGATACCCTCATCCTCACATTGATGATCTATTCGACTAGTTGAGCTCAACATTTGTCTTTTCAAAGATTGATTTGAGGTTAGGATGCTACCAGTTGAAGATTAGAGTAGATGACATCCCGAAGATTGCATTTAGGACCAGATATGGCCACTACAAGTTTTTGGTCATGCATTTTGGATTGACCAATGATCTAATAGCATTCATGGACTTGATGAACAATGTGTTCAGTCTATATTTAGACAGCTTTGTAATCGTCTTTGTCAATGACATACTGGTATATTCTTCGTTCAGGGAAAAACATGTGCAACATCTAAGGATTGTGTTGTAGACATTGAGTGAGCACATAATGTATAGAAAGCTTTCGAAGTGTAGTTTTTGGCTATCAGAAGTGAACTTTCTCAGCCATATCATCTTAGCACTAGGATTGGCAGCAGTGTCAATGACTAAGCGTGCTACAGGCCAGAGACAGTTGGTTGAAATGATGGCAGGATTGACTATTCAGCCAAGTATGCTTGAACTGATCAGGGTTACGCAAGAAGCATATAAACAGTTGAGTCAGTGGCTAGAATAGGGAACAAACCAGGAATTGGCCAGAGATGCAGATGGGTTAGTCAGATTGAGAGGTCGACTATTTGTGCTAGATGTCCCAGAGTATCCTAAACTTCGAAGTATGATTCTTCACAAGGTTCACACTTCACTATGCATAGTGCATCCAGGTGGAGTGAAGATGTACCATGATATCCCACGAACTTATTGGTGGCCAAGAATAAAGAAAGAGGCATACAACATAGTCACCAAATGTTTGGTGTGCCAGTAAGTGAAAGCTGAGCACTTACGTCTAGGTGGAACACTACAATCATTGCAAACCCACAGTAGAAGTGGGAGAGCATAGCGTACAACTTTGTAGTTGGTTTGCCTAGGACCCGCCAACAAGAGGATGCTATCTAAGGCATAGTAGATCAACTCACACAGAGGGCACACTTCATACCAATTAGGATGGAATACCCACTAACCACTTTGGCTACGTTGTACAGAGGTTAGATAGTATGGCTACATGGAGTGCCACAGGAGATCAAATCATATAGGGATCCGAGATTCATATCTTGATTTTGAAAAGCTTTCTCGACAGCTATGGGCACCGAGTCAAGATTTAACACATCCTTTCATCATCAGACAGATGGGTGAACTGAGAGAACCATACAGATAATAGAGGATTTGCTCCGAGCATGCATTTTGGATTTTAGAGGAAGTTAGGAAGAGCATCTACCTCTAGTAGAGTTCTCGTACAACAATAGTTATCAGGCCACAATCGGAATGACAGCATTTGAAGCACTATATGATAGACCATGTCGATCTCTAGTATGTTGGGTACAGGGTAGCAAACCAATGGTAGTTGGACCAGAAATGATCCAGCAGACACATGAGGTAGTGATGCAGATTAGGAAGAGAATGAAGTCAGCTCAGGACAGATAGAAAAGTTATGCCGATGAGCACAAACATGAAGTTCATTTCGCATTAGGAGATCACATTCTCTTAAAGGTCTCTCCAACTAAGGGAAACATAAGATTCAAGACGCGTGGAAACTCAGTCCGCAATATATCAGACCATTTGAAGTGATCAAGTGTATTGGACAAGTGGCCTATAAGCATTGCCACTTCATCTGTCAGTTGTACATAATATATTCCAAGTGTCATTGCTGAAGGCGTATCATCCAGACAACTCTCACGTGGTCAGTTTTAGAAAGATAGAGCTACAATCAAACTTGACATATCTAGAAGATGTAGTCAAGATTGTGGATTGTCGAATGAAGGTCCTCCGAAGAAAAGAGGATCCACTAGTAAGAGTGCAATGGAATCGACAAGGAGTTAAAGAATCAACATGGGAACGTGAAGATGAGATGAGGAAGAGATACCCAGAGATATTCGAGCAACCAACTTCATGACCAGGTACTCTAGATGAGACTTAACTCTTTAGATTATTGATGAGGTTGAAACTTCCATGGGTAAAATTTAGAGGCAAGCATTGGACAAGTTGCCTATAGGAAAGCATTGCCGCCTCATCTGTCAGTTGTACATAATATATTCCACGTGTCATTGCTGAAGGCATATCATCCAGACAACTTTCATGTCGTCAATTTCAGAGAAATAGAGCTATAATCAAACTTGACAATATCTAGAAGATGTAGTCAAGATTGTGGACTATCAAATGAAGGTCCTTTGAAGAAAAGAAGTTCCACTATTAAGAGTGCAATGGAATCGACAAAGAGTTGAAGAATCGACATGGGAACATGAAGATGAGATGAGGAAAGAGATACCTAGAGATATTCAAGCAACCAGCTTCACGACTAGGTACTCTAGCTGAGACTTATCTCTTTAGATTATTGATGAGGTTGAAACTTCCATGGGTAAAATTTTGAGGATGAAATTTTTCTAAGGAGGGAAGGTTGTAAAATCCGTGACTCAAGTCAAAGTTTTACATTAGCGAATCAGTCAATTCAGAGGTCGTTTCGAGTCGAGTTAGTTCATGACACACATGTTGAGCCGAGGCCAGTCGTACATTATGAGCGATGAGGTTTCAAGTGTACCCGAGTATATGATGATAACGTCAGAAAAATGATGAGAAATGAGTTATCATAGTATATGATAATATCCAATTTTTTTTGGTATTTGATTGTAGAATTATTTTTATGTTGAATAACGCATTAAGACACATTATATAGCAATTTGGATAGGTTATTAGTTATATAACATCTCATTTTGATGTTATTGAGTGTATTATATTTTATGGTATTTTCCCATATTTTCTTCATATTTTTAGAATTCATTAGGAGTTAGTTATTATTTTTGACTCGAGTCAAAGCCGGAGTTGGAGTTGGAGTCGAGTGAACTTTTAGTTACAAGATTGCCCCCAAGACCCTCACCCCAACATTTCCCCCTCCTTCATCTGGTCACCACCCCAACGCAGACACTGATACCTCCCCCGACTACCACACTGCCACTGATTGACTCTCCAGCCTCCACCGAAGCATCGCCTAGTAGCCCCCTACCATGTTGGCCGCTCTGTCTCCAAGACACCCCGATGCTGCTCCCTCGCACCACGCTCTCAATGGCGATTCTACAGCCGGACATGTCGCTTTGCTGTCGTCATGCCGCCGTCATTGGCCCCTTCGACCCTAGACACTTTACCCTCCCACTGCATAGACCGGCCAAGGGCCAATCGAGCAAGTAGACCAACCCTGGCCTGTCCACAGTCGTCATCGGCCACCATCGCCGTTGCCGTCGCTGTCACCCTCACCACCACCGTTGTCATGTCAATCTCGCCGAGCCAGTTCCGATCCTCAATCCCGATTACCTTGCCAGAAAAGTCGCCAAAAACCCATCAAAATGCCACCAAAAACTACCAAAAAACCGCCAAAAATTGTCAAAAAATGGATTCGCTAGAATTCGCCAGAAAATGCCAGATTCCTCCAGCCAAATCCGATCGAACTTTGGACACTGTCAAGTGCCGAATTCAAGTCCTGAAACGGGCGATAAACCCTAGTCATCGCCAATGACGCGAGTTATAATTACATTCAACATAATTAATTAAAACTCATAATTATGAGCACAACATGCTAAGATTTGATTGATTGGTGTGATAAAATATTTTGAATGTACATAAAATAAATTTGTATGATTTGAATTGTATAGAAATAAATGTTAATAAACTAATTAAGTAAATTAAGTATGAATTGTTAATTAACTGCAACATAGCTTAGAAAATCATGATGTGGATTGATGTGAATGCCTGATATGATTTAGTAAGTTAGATTGTGTGAATGCATCATAGTGGGTGTTAGCTTTTAGTTTTGATGTGTAGGTATAGAGTAGGCACTCACCGCCTAAGCGCGTGAACACGATTGGAGCTTCTACTATGTCCGTTTAGGACTTGCTTATAGTTTGATTCTCTCACTCTATCATGATTTAATTTGACAGGTAAGCGGAAGTGTCGAGTGGTGGATATATTGTATCCCACTATTGTAACCATCAAAGATGAGATCCCTTGAGTTTATTTTTGAAAACTTAGATCCAGATCTTGATGCCTTCGAGCCTATTATATTATAATCCCTACCCAAGCTTATGTATATATATGCTTTTCTTAATTTTCCAGTGAGATGTAAGATAGGGTAAAGTCAACTCGTGCATACCGTGAGCAGTTGAACGTGCTAGTCATAGCGGGCTCTGAATTTGTGAGTGGGTCATTCCATTCCTGACGGACCCTGACAACTCCACCGTTAAGTTCGTCAAAACCGAAGAGGGGTGGAGGATTACGGGTATTACAATGTAACGCATGTCTAGACTTGTGGATTCAAATGGTATTGAAGGCGCTTGCCTGAGAGTACTCGGCCTCTGTGCTTAAGGCTAGAAGTGATACAAAAGATGTAGAGGGCTTTAGGATGATTGATTTTCCCGCACAGGAAATAGTTTGAAAATGTCAAGGCATCGACGAGCCAAAATGGAACGTTGTCAAGCTGAGGCTGACAGCTCCTAATTAGTGCCCTTATGAGAGACTCTAATGCAGAAGTATATGATTAACTTCATTTAAAAGGAGAGTCAGGTCTCCTGTAGCAGTTTGATTATTAGTTATTTCTAAACTAATAACACTCAATACTGACTTTTTCATATTATACACGTAGGTGATAACCTGAATAACTAAGAGCTGCCAGGATCGCTGAGCAGCAGCAATGCAACTTGCACAAATGTACCTGAAAAGATAGAATGAAAATTGTCGTGTGATGAATTGTTGTGAATTATGGTAGATGAATTTTATAATGATTTATTGCAGGAGTGGTTGTGTGAAACTGTGATTTGATCTGTATGTTGATTATCATGAATATAACTAAACAAGTTAAGCTAATGTGATCGAGGCCCGATGCAACAAGATAAAAATGATTATAATGTGAATGTTGCGTGACAGATATAATGCTTTAGCATCGTTTTATATTTTATTGTTATATATACATATTGTTTGCCATTGATAAGGTAGTCCCTATTAGACTTTTAAGGGAGACTCTATCCATTTTGTTTTAAAGATCAAAGTTTTTTGAACTTCTAATCGGTTGTTTTGTTTTGAATATGAATTGTATATCACATAATGCATCTAAGACCACGTTAGAGCCTAACTATCTCACCCATGCATTGAATGGTTGCGTCACAATCTTGAGACGCTGAAAGTAAATCCAAGTTAGCTTAACAGAATTAAATAGATTTGGAATGATTCAGTCGCCAATAGCATTTCTAGTTCGGTTCACAAGTGAGCCGAATTAGGGTGTTACAAATAATGACATTTAAAAATATCATAATAAAATTAATGACATTCAATATTGTAGACTAAATTTCACTTTTCATGCCCTCCTTAAAATATTTTTTATATGTCAATCAAGACACAACGATATTACTTACACAACATATATGTGGCATTGATGACATTTTGTGAACTATGTATATATCATTAATAATATTGTTAAAACTATGAAAAATATATTTTCAAACATTTTAGTTGGTTCTATAGGTAGATTATGTAGTAAGATCAAGTATACATACCAAGCCCCTTTTTTATATTATTTTGCATATGTAAGGGAAAAATAGTATTACCTGATCTATCAAATTCATCAATGACATTTTATAAACCTTATAAACGTCATATATGACATCTTTAATACAATCGATGATA